>VWPU01015487.1:0-80834 GCA_013398955.1 Callaeas wilsoni | reverse complement strand
ATGGATGGATGGATGGATGCAGAACCTCTGCTCCATGTTCATCACACAGGGCCAGCAGTGGCTTGAGCGAGAGGTGTGACCTGCCCAGAGTGCCTGATCCACATAATTTAAATCTTAAGAAGTAATGAAAAATCAAATTATAAGGTGCTCCAAACCTTGTGTTTCCAAGCATTCCAGAGGGAGCTGACAACACCAGCTCCTTTGAGCAGGATGCAGTGAAAATTATATGTCTGCCTAAGCAAAAGGGCTGTAAATGCTTTTCTCTTCTCCCCATTAGGAGACAAATTCAATTTCTGATAATTACAGCTGTGCCTCCCTTTTTCAAGCTGTTTCAATGGGTTCAGCACACTTCTCTTCTCATTAGTGCTGAGACACTCAAAATGAAAGGTACTGTTGAATTGGAAAATATTATTATTACAGTAAAAGTCACAAGGAATTGGATTTGTACAAAACTATAAAGCAAAACACACTGAGATGATTCATTATGCATCACATGGAGAAAGACGTAATGTCGTTAATATGGGAGAACAGATGTGTCTATGTATTTTAAGTATCTCTTTTTCTTTTCTCTAATGAAAAGTTGTTTTTTTATCCAAAAAAAAAAAGAAGAAAGGAAAAAAAAAAAAAAAGAAAAGCCAACCTGATCTTGATTACTGGTACTATTGAGACAGTTCACTGGGAAATGAAAGCAGTCACTGCTGTTGCCATTAATCTCATTTTATGTTAGTTTGGCTTTTACTGCAGAAAGTAAAAACTCTTGGGTTTTCTTTCCTCCCCGGTCCCATATGTGAGTTAAAGCAAAGCTGACAAGCAAGTCCTTGACATAACCTCACGCAGGCTGTGGTTAGGAGCTCTCGAGCAGCCATGGCCCAGATGTGATTTCCTCACTTTATTCAAATTAATTGGGCTCAAATTAAAAAAGCAGCGCTTTGTTTTGGTTTGGTTTAAAGAGACGAGGCCGGGGGGCAGTCATTGCCTCGTTATCTCGATTTTTTTCATGCTACAGTTGTTTGGATGTGTGTGTGAAAGAAAGTTCATCCTTTTTCCATTCTGTCAGACCTCAAGCATTTGGTGCAGGGACCCAAAAGCTGCTGCTGGGTTGAAGTGCTCCATGGATTTCACAGTGGCTCCCTCCTTGCCTTTGGGGGTGAGGCCGCTCTGTCACTGTCCAGTGATAAAACTGTCCAGTGATCCTCCATCCCCAGGGACTGAACTCCCTCCCGCACACACGGCATGTTTTAATATCCTTTACAGCACAGACATGAGGAAGGCAGACCTGTAGCACTCATGAGATGATCCTCCTGGATTTTAAAGTTACGCGTTGATACAGTGGAGGTGCTCCTTAGGAATCCCGGAGCTCTTGTTTGAAACGCACAGGATTTTTTCTGCCTGTGTTACACAAGGAACTGCCTCCTCCCTTTACTAAGGAGCCTCTTTATTATCTGCTTTTAGTATCCAAGCCAAAGGTGAAAATTCAGTAAGTTAAAGAGAATGCTGAGCAGCAAAGGGGTGAAGAAGCCATTTGGGACGAAAGGATCTGGTTCTAGAAATTATTTAGGGGATCAAAAGCAATTGCAGAGTCTGACCTTCCAAAGGAAAAACGTTGGAAAACATAAAACATCCTCTTGGCATGAGAAACCTCGCGTGGCACTGCGTGGTGACCCTCATGATTACTGTCATTAATTAGGGACTATTTTATAAGCACCCGAAGCCTTGCTAGGTCTGAGCCACTGTCGGAAGTGATGAGTTTTTAATGGCAACCAGCGCACTTGAAAAATTCCCGTATTGTGGAGAGAGACACATCCCTGGGGAGCTGAGTGCCTGCCCTCTCCTGGCTCAGATATTGGGGTTAATTGGGGCAGCAGAGAGCTCTGAGCCCCCGCTGCAGCATGCAGACCTCGCCGAGCTTGGGTTAATGTTTGGTTTCTGAGCCCGGCAAGCAGAGCAGGGCAAGGTTTAGCTCTCCCAAATCACATTAAACCAGGGGACACATTTTATTATTTGGCAGCAAGTTTATCTTCTGTGCTGAAACTGAGCCCGAAACAAGATTCCCGTTCGGATTTGTTTGCTCAGTGGGAAGTGCAGATAGAAATGGGAGGATGCTGCAAATGAAAAGTCTGTTTAGGCCACATAATCTCCTACATTAAGTATCAGGGATGCTGGATAAGGCTCACTCAGGGACCTATTAATGGAAACACATCTGCTGCGTTCAGAATAATAAAAGAGTGGCTCTAAAGTGATTAATTGCTGTTAACAGAAGCAGGTCCAGCTTTGGGAAGGCAAATATGTGGCACGTTTGGATGTGCACAGAAGGCTTTGCACAGATGAGCACAGCTCTTGCTAAGCTCAGCTTGCGGCACTGCAAGGACAGCTCAAAGGCTTGGGATGGGTCAAGTTGGGCCACCTCACCTCTGGTTGAAAATCCCACCTCCTCCAGGCTTTCCCAAGCTAGGAATTAAATGGAAAAGGAGCATCACTGCCTTTTTTTTTTCTGATTCAAATGCATTTTATTAGTGGGGCTTGTATTACGGGAGTCACAAGAGACCTTAATCAGAGTGGGGCCCTCCTGGGTTAGACACTGCCCAGGCCCATGATATAAACCAGCTCTTCCTTTTAGGAACTGAAGGGCTTGCAGATAACCAGAGCTTGGGAAGGGAAAACCAGACACGGAGTGGGGAAATGCCACGACCTGCCTGAAGTTTAAGAAGACAACTGAGAGCTCGTAGGTCTCGGGTTTGGATTTCGAGCCCTCCTTTAGGACGGGGAAATGATGGATGAGATCCTCGGCAGCGAGACAGGAGCACAGAGCCTTCAGCAGAGCCACAGTTCCTGGTGCCTGCAGAGGGCTGGGGGAGGCTTGGCTCTGGCACAGAGGGGCCAAGGAGCTCGGCAGAAAAGCAATCACTCCTGTTGGAAAACCGCTGGGGATGCCTGAACAGGGAGCTCAGACACATTCCCAGCTCGCAGGCACTCTGGAAGCAGGCATGTCATACCCTTTCAGAGAGAGACAAAGCCTGAGCCAGACTGGCAGGAAAATAGGGCTCATTGCCAGCACATTGATTAGAGCCCAGATGAAGATAAAAAGGCTGGAGATCCAGTGCACAGTCTGGAATTGTGTGTTTCTGGGGAAGATCTAATGTATTCATGCTGTCAGGTCACATACATTAGGCCCAGAAACCTGAGGTTTGCTTTCTTCTTTTTTCTCCCCCTTTTTTTGGAAGCACTTGGAGCAAATATATTGAATGAGACATTTGCAAGCATGGAGCCCATTAATAACACAAGGCCAGTGCAAGGCTGCAGCCTCATTCATGCTGCTCTGGGGAGCCAAGGAAATTAAAATCCTCTCCGTTTCTTTTCTGCACTGGGGAAATCAAAGCCAAGCCCTGCGAAGGGGCTGATTGGAGACAGGTGAAATGTCTGTTTGTTTTTAAAGCCTTACAGCTCTCATTTTTGATAGTCCCTGGGTTTTCCAAGTGCATTGTGCAGATACCAGAGGAGAGGTGGCTGGAAGAGAAGAAAATGAGTCTGAGGAGCATCGGAGAACCAGGAACTCTTCAAATACCAAAGAACAAAAGACTTTACAGCAAAGGCTCCTTGCTGACAGCTGGTGGAGGTGCCCAGCTTGTGCTTTATCGCTCTCCAGTGTTCTTTGTGTTCCTCACGCCACAGACCTGCAAGTCTGTGAGCCTGCACTCTGATTTGTGCTAAAACAACAATAAAACCTTCCAGGAGTCTCACAGAATGAGGAAACAATAAACCCCACGACAATTATTCAGTTCTGCACACGATACATTGCGCGGATAAGTTGAATTCATGGATGGATGGATATTTTATTGCTGGATGTAAGACATGTCTTGTTTAAGGTGCACAAAGAGCCCTGTCTGTGCATCCACAGCCCTCAGCGCTGCTCCTTGGCCAGGCAGCCCCTGTAAATCTCCATGCAGATGTCCATTAGCTGAGTATTAAGTGGGCAGACAGACATCAGAGCGACTTTGTCACGAATCTGATGTTCTCATCTAAACAGATCTAAACGGTCTTGTTTTATAACTGCTTCCTGCAGGCAACCTCCCATGATAGCCCAGACTTGCTAACGTTCCTTTTATTGCTGCCATCTGATTGTATAACTCTGCACTGATAGCAGCTCTTCATATTGCATCGATTAGGCAGAGAACAGGAAAATGAACAAAATGTACTCATTCTGTTTATAGTTCGAGCTATAATTTTGTGGCCCTCCTTGGACGCCTTAGCAGGAGAATCAGATGCACTTTTCTCCCCGTTTGGCAACATGCTCCTGCACTGGCTGGGAGCTGAGTCCAAGTTTACTCAGCTCCTGCTCTCACAAATTGTTTTTTTTTTGTTAGGACATGGGAGGTGGAGAGGGCTCCCAGGGCAACCGTTGGGACGCAGCAGGAGCTTGTGTTAAATACAGAATTTCCAGAGGAGACAGGCTGTTCACCAGCCCTCGATAATCACCCGCTGGGTGGCTGGGAGTGAAGGCTCAGAGTGATGCGTGAGGGAGGAGGATGATGGTGATGATGATGATGATGACGAACTTGGCACAGCTTCTCTCTGCCCCCCTAATTAGGAGCACGGGGTCATTGCTCTTCATCACTGGGGGTCACAGGCTGCTTTTATGGACAGAACCTGGCTGCCTCCCCCCTCTCAGTGCTGCCAGCCTGGTCTGCCCTTGGTTTGAGGGGCTGAGATGGACACTTGGCTCATGTTCAGCTGGGAAAAATCTCTTTTCTTGCTTTGCTCTACTTTGGTCAGTTCAGTGGTGAATGACTCAAGGTTACTCTGATAAAATTAGAGGTTTCAGGTAGTGTGAATCAGATCTTTTGAAGAAGCAGAAACAGAGAACAGAAAGGAAATGATGCATTTATCTCTCGTCTAGAATTCCTATTTAAACTGAGGTATTTTTAATAAAATCACTTATTGGTTTCAGGGCCATAGGGTAGAATCTGTTCTATATGGCAAGAAAAATTCTTTTCCTGGTGTATTAACTACTTAAGGAGTGAGTGTCAGCCTTGCACCATTTCCCTCAGACATAAAGATTTAAAAAGAAAGCAGTTTGGTAAAACTCTGTAACATTGAGAATGCAACTCTCTGCAAACTGGGCTGGAATAGGATTTTTTACTGGGTTCAGAGCCAAGCCAAAAGCCCATATGAGGCTAATCCCAAAATGAGAGACCACCCTGGTTTATCCTTACCCACTGCTACTGGAACGTGAACACCAACGGTTTTATGGGAATGTAGCTTTTCCCTGTGTCACTATCGAATTCCTCTGCTTAAGGCCATGTGAAATGGATAATTAAAGGACAGGAAAACTGAACCCAGTTTCCCCAGTTTCCCTGTTTGCAGAATTTCCATATTCAACCCAGTGCTGCTTTCGTTTTGTTTCTTTGCTGACTGAAGTTTCTCACAAGGCGATTTCATGGCATTTTTCCCCAGGCCAGAGAAATCCCACCCTTTTTGCAAAGGTCCATTAGCCATTATTAACCTAACGATCCACTTAAACTGCAG
This sequence comes from Callaeas wilsoni, assembly GCA_013398955.1. Taxonomy (NCBI): domain Eukaryota; kingdom Metazoa; phylum Chordata; class Aves; order Passeriformes; family Callaeidae; genus Callaeas; species Callaeas wilsoni. Next base: position 75,311 of record VWPU01015487.1, on the reverse strand, counting down.
GGAGGGAGATAAGGTTAGATACCAAAAAAACCCCCAACCAATTAACGGAATGAGGCAGTAATGAGGTAATAATGAGGCCTAGAAAGCTGTAGGATGTCACTTGTGGATGTCCCAGCTGATGCCGGCCCAATTCCCATCCACAGGAATGGGCCTGCCCTCGGACAAGCTCTCAACCAGAGCGTCTCAAGTTTTTGTCCACTCCTATTTTCCCAGTCGGGGCAAAAATTTGTCATTGGCAAAATAAAGATTAAATCAAGCCTGAGTAATGTGAATGGAGATCTGGAAGTTATCTTGGCACAGAGATCCATTTCCTGCTCTGACAGATTTAGAAGTGCTCAGGTTCCTGCTGTGGCTGGAAAGTTGTTTCAGAACATCTTTCCTGTGATGCCCAGAAACCTCCTGCATGTTTCCCCCCTCTATTTACTCACAACCAGTTTGATTTGGGGCCAACATTGTCCTTTAGCTTAAATAACTCTCTCCCTTCCCTGGGGGTTTACCTGGGCTATTTATAGAAAGCAATCGTTTTCCTAGCCTTTTCCTGGTTTTCCTAGCCTTTTCCTGCTTTTTCCAGCCTAAACAAAGTTATCTCAGCTTCTCCTCCCCCTCCCTGATTGCCCCACATCTTCCTCTGCACCTGCTCCATCGAGGTCCTGGTCCCCGTGCCCCACTCAAGGCAGGGACCTCCCCTCTCCCACCTGGATCTTCAGCTCTCCTGACACTCATTTATCCCACGATCTTCAATGCAGCCACATTTTCCTTTCCCATTCATGATTTTCAGAGTCCTGTTCATCACAGCAGCCTCTGTGTTTTGTCCCTTGTCTCATTTCTGTGCCACCCTCTGTTGCTGTCCCTCAAGTCCTCTCCAGGTCAGCAGGAGGAGGTGTGTGATGGGCAGTGGGACAAAGACATTAGCTGGAGTTTTCTATTGCCACAACAACATCATTTCCCTGATTTATCCTTGAAATCCTATGAACAGGCCACCGAGACAGTCTGGGCTTGTTATCTGCGATCCCTTTATAGCCCCCAGGTTTTTTGTCTCATCCTCAGACTCGTGCACACAGGGAAGTTTTGGTGATGTCTGGTTTTCTTCAGTGGATATAAAAGGAGGCCAGGGCACGAGCCCAGGATTACTCATCTAACTTTGAGACACCTTGAAGTCAGATAAGATTAATTTCACTTTTAAGTATCCCCATCAACAAGGTAGTGATGACTTTTAGGTACACCGGCTCCAGCTGCTGAGCTGCAGGTCAGGAACTGCCTGACAGTAAATAAATGTTTTCTTTCTGAAGCTGAGATTCTCTCCCGTTCATTTTGGGCACCTGCACATGAAAAGACAATGAGGATTTTTAATCTCCCCATCATTACTCAAAATCTGCTGGTTTTAGGCTGCTATCAAGTCGAGGAAGTGATGTCACATTGCTGAAAATGCCTTTAATTGTCTGAAAAAAACCTGGCAGGGTTGAGGTTGGGCACTGTTAGCCCTGAGTGGGACATGGCCTTGCTCTGCTCTCACACCAGACCAGGGCTGAGGCAACATCAAGCACATCTGGGCATCTCTGCTCTCACCAGCATGGACCGGTCCTCATTTCCTCAATTTCCCCAATTTCCCCGCACCCCTTCACTCTTGCTGTCACAAAGCCTGTACCTCAGGCAGTCAGATCATCTGCCAAGGTGAGTGACGGGCACGTAAATCCTGGGGCTCTTTGTTCTGATGGAATCTGGGCAAGAAAAGGGCCTTGGAGTTCACGATAGGAATTATTTCTGAGAGCAGCTGCTCCGGGGCAGCAGCTCTGCTCAGCAAGCACAGGAATTCTTTTGGAGCACAAGAAATCTTTGTAGTTCTGCAGTCTCACTTGTCAGCTGGAGCATCCTCCCCAGCCCAGAGCCTGAGAGTTTTAGCTCTGGATGCTGTTCCTGGTAGGAATTCATTCAGTTTTCCTCTTTTCCCCCCGTTTACATTTGCCTTCCATGCCATGGAAGCTGAAAATATGCAAACTGAAAGCATCTCTTTTTTCTCTCTAGGGAGAGAAAGATTTTTCTGCATGTGAATGGGAGCAGCTTCATCCCTGACATCAACTTTCCAAGTGCCTCAAGTTGGGGAATCAACCTTGAAACCTCCTGCTGAGGATTTGGAGCCTTTCCCTTGAATATCGCCCAAGCAGATGCCTGAAAAAAAACCTTGCTGGAAGTGTTATCACAGAACCCCAGAATTAACTAAGGTGGCAAAGAATCCTTGAGGTCATCAAGCCCAGCCTATGGCATGGGCAAAATGATGACTCAGGAAAAGAAAAACCAGCATCTCAACATTAAGGTGTGATAACAAACCTGACCCCACTGGAAAAGGACTGGTTCCATTTGGCTTTCCAGGCAGCCAGTGGTGAGTTAAGAACTCAGATGTCTCTGGATAAATTCAGTGGGAATCTGCTGGCACAGGGAAAATAACACTGAAATATTCCAGGGTAGATTATTAGAGAATGGGAAAAAAAAAAAGCTACAGAAGCCTTATAATTAATCTTGTCCTCTGAAATTTGCTCGTGCTGTTCATTTTCTTCTTTAACCTTGGTTTAAAATCCTCAGCAGGAGTGGAAAGTGAGAAGGATATAAATGTTTCAGTCCTCAATACAGTTCTGAAAGAAAGGAAAATAAACCCAAATTGTTTTCAGCCTGACTGTTCATGGGTGTCACCTTGTTTTCAGATCATCAGTTAAACACAAGCCCAAATATTAATTACTGTGTAACTAAATATCCTTTTTCTTTAATTTACTACACCTCCAACTTACGCTTTAATTTCGCACTCTGACTACTTAGAGATCAATATTTCCATTGGATACATGAGATTTAATTTCAAGGAGGGAAGCAGTGGATATATTAATTTCAAAAGCAATTATTGGGAGCAAGATGGCAGATGTTCTCCTGCAGAAACTTCTCTTCATCCTTCACAGAAAACACTAAAACATTCTTGGAAAAAGCGCAGCCTATTTTAATTGTGGCCATTTTTTCCCACTCGGCTTCGTCGGGAGTGTCTTTAAATAGGAAGAATTTCTTTCTATAGATGGCTCAAGTTAATCATTTCCCCTTGGAAACGCACCGGGAGACACGTTCGGTCGGATGTTGGGAAGAGCAGCAATGGGAATGGGAAGGGCCCGGGCTGGGAGTGGGAGCAGAGCCTGCAGCCCCAACCCACGGGGCTGAGCATGACCTAGGAAGGAAGCAGAAGGATGTTTCCGAAACCCATAGCACACAATAATTCACTTTAATCTTCCGTTGGTGTCTTGCCTTTATGGAAGTGAAATAAAAATAAAAGGGCTCCGGGTGAGATTTACTGGAGCCTCCTGGATTTCTGGCCGTCAGCGGCAGGAGCAGCTAGCTCTGACAGTCAGTGAAGAGCTGCCCCAAGAATGACATGAAATGAGCTGTGCTGGGCCACACAAACCCCGGATTTTCCCTTTGGGAATAGATTGGAGCACGTTGTTCCAACAGGAGGGAGGTGCCTTCTCCCAGGGCTGAGGAGCCTTCATCCTTCAGTGCCTTGAAATGGGGAAAAAAACCCCACTGAAATAACTTCTGAGCAGAAAAACCCCATGTTCCTTGCAGCAGAGCCCATTCCCAGCAGGAATTTTGGGCTATTAACTCAGACAATTTTTCAGACGGTAGAAGCAGCACATCACAAAACTCCTGAAATTTCCCCCCTTATTTTTTCGTGCATCTCAAATCCCACCGAGCTGCAGATGCTTGCTGCGAAACCCGAGAGCAAAACAACCAACAACAGAACATTCCCTGGTTCCCTTTTGCACAGCCTGGGAATGCAGCTCGTGTTACCAGCCCGGGCGAGCGGCGCTCGCCAGGAGGAGAAAAGCAAATCGTTATTTAAGACATCATCCAGCTCCCAACGGGCCTCATCACCTCCGACAGATTTGTGAGTCACTCAGAGGAAATATTTTACTGCTATCCTGTTTGCTCAGCAGGTGGAAGGGAAATCGCTCTCACAAACCCTGCAAAAAAAAAAAAACTCGAGCAGGACTTCGATTTCGGCAGAGCCTCGGCGCTTTCGGCCTCACGGCGAGTTTCATGTAGTGCCAGCAGTTTTCTGGAGATTTTGCAGAGGAAGACAACAAGACAAGATCCTCGGCATGAAGACTTTTTTTAACCCTCTGCGGTTTTTGTGCTACTTCCCCACTTTTCGTCCATAAAAAGCTCTTTTTTTCTTATTCATTTTTCCTCTCATGTTTGAGAATTTTTGACTCCTCTCTCCAAGAAATATTGCTTCAAGATGAAAACTACTAAATTTTTCAAAAACTACAGGGTGGGACTTAAAACAGAGTTGGGCAGTTCATAAACTTTGCAAAAAAGATGAAATTCGCCCCTAAAGAAGCCAGAAATTGCAGGCATCTCTCTTTTTCATAATCCAGTGAAAATAGGATAACAAACATTGCTGAGGAAATCTGAGAAAATTATTTCCCAACAGGATCTGAGGAAATAAAACAAATACACATATAATGTGTACCAAGAACATTTCCTAGCTGGAAATGCAGCCAGCTAAAGAGGTAGTGGGCAAATTAGAACATCCTTCACTCCCAAAAAATTAACTCTTCTGCTGGAGTTTAATCTGTTTGCCAAAAACTCTTCCAGGGTGTTGTACTCCTTTGCCAATGACTTCCCCAGGAGTGAGGAAAGGGAGAAGTGACTGCAGAAATGGGAAATTGGGGTGCTGAGACACCTTGCTGGGAGCTCTGCTTGTCCTCAGCTTCCTCACGTCGAGAGAGCACCAGAGGCAGGAGAATTGAGGGTTTTGATGCTGCCCTCTCTGCTTTCCCTGGGACAGAGAATCCACGAGGTCAGTGGGTGAGGTTTCCCTCCTTGGCGATGGGGAAAACCTGAAGTGTGCACAGAAACCACCCAGGAAGGGGAGGCTGTGGCTGTTTGAGACTATCCCATAATGGAGAGCAAGCCTGGAAAATCAGAGGATCCTTTAGGGTGGAGAAGAGCTTTAAGTTCATTGAGTCCAACTGCTAACTTAGGTTCCTCGAGAATTCAGGAGACACCAATAACATTTAGTCCTGACTTAAATATCCCTCTTGTATTACTGTTGTTGGTCTTTAAGCTTCCTTATTATGGTCCTCTAAAAGGTAGGGATAGGACAATCCAACTCCTTAACCAAGCCTTGAATATAAATTACCTTTAAAGACCTTTTAGAGCCAATTTTTCACACTGTTTATACATTTCAGGTTCAGCAGAAACCCATTTCACAGCAACAATGAAGAAATGAATCCATTGTTCAGGAAAGTGTATAAAAGCTCTAAAGTTTCCCTAAAGATGTTCCAAAGTGTTACCTGATCCGAGACCTGTAGGAAATGTTTGAAAATATTCTTAAATAAATGAAGTCACTGGGTCAGTTCCAGCCAAGCTGATGAGAGAACAATGCCTAATTTAGAGATGGACCCTCTGCCCCTGTCACGTGCTTGTTTCTCCATCCAAAGGAAGGGTTTTGGAAAGCCCTGCAGTGTTTGGACACTCTCACACACACATTTCATCTTCAGCTTCCACCTGGGACTCGCAGTAGCCACGCAGCAAAGAGAGCAGTTGTTTTTGTGGTTTCCTTCTGGCTCGGCCCACAGGGCTGATGCACCAGAAGTCTTACGAGAATTTCTGCTTTGTTGGGATTTCCTGCATGATTTTGCACACAAAAGCAGCTCAAACGATTCAGCTGACACGGTTATTGGAACCTGGAGATGATTTTCCCAAAACACATCGATTTGGGAACCTCTGCTTTTCACCCACTCCTCTTTGTTCCATCCTACGAACTTCCTGCATGATATAATTTGGACCTATTTTTTAATGAGCCCTCACTAAGTGCTCTGAAGTGCCATTGTGTTCTGCTAAAGCCCCGCCAGCCCAGGCAGAGCTGTAATTCTTTTGCCGGGAAGAGATTTCAAGTTCCTGGGATTTAGCAGTGGCTGCGCATCAGCTGAGCTGTAGGAAATCTCCACGTGTGCTTTTCCCCCCTGTTTTTCTGCATCTGTGGCAAATGCAAACCGAGGCATCCTGTTCTAAGCTTCTGTGTGCTGAATGTTACCTTGCAGGAAGAACAGGCCAGGCTTAGATGTGTGGGAATAACCCATTAATCATGGAATGGTTTGGGCTGGAAGGACCACCTCCTTCCAGCCATGGGAAGGGATGACCTGACTGGATCAGGCTGCTCAGGACCCCATCCAGCCTGGCCTTGGACACTTCCAGGAATGGGAATCCATGGGGAAATGGGGCTGCATGTCCTGCTTGGAGTGTGAAACACGCCCTGAAGCCTCAAGGAGAATCAGCACATTTAGCACTGATGAGCAGAGGCGCCGAGTTTTTACCTCTAACAGCAAGGTCCTAAAGCACCAGCTCGAGCTTCTTGAGCAGACCTGACCCCTGTGCCCACCCAGGTGTGGCACCACCACGCTGACCTTCACTCTGTTTGAATATTCCCTTGTTTACACAGTGATCAGCAAATCTCCGGAATCCTAAACTGCCCTTCTTCCAAAGTACAGGCAAAAAAACCCCAACCAATCTCAACCCACCTGAATTTTGGACTGGGAGATTTGCCACATGAATCTCCTTCACTCACTAATGGATGTGTAGGGCATTTTCATGCTGCTGGTCAGACCAAATCTACTCCTTTTGCTGTTTTCTTTCCTCAGTGTCACCTGCACCCTTCTCTTCCACAGCCACAGCAATTCCCTGCCCCAGCTGGGGACAGAAGGCATCAAAACAAAGGGAAAAATGCACTTGAAAGCAAAGTTAGGACAAGGTTGTGAGTGGAAAAATATTTAGCTTGCATGAAGAGAAAAAGCCCTCTTGATTAGAAAAAAATACCCACAAAAAACACTCCCAAACCCATAGAAACAAACAGAAAAACTCAAGTTCTGTGGCAGAACTCACTGTGATTACAGTGAGTGGAGGTCTCGCCTTGGGGGAGAGGGAAGAAACAGTTTCCTCCTCAAAAATCTCCTTCAGACCTTACTTCCAGACTTTTCTAGAGCTGTGATTGGCACTGGCAGCTCTCCCCCCACCCCAAATAAAGGGCTGGCATTGAAAAAAGCCAGCTGGCCACAACAGCCCAGTTTAATTGCAGCAAGATATGGAGCTGAACAAGTTAAATCTGAATTACTGCACTATCACTCCGAAAGGTTTACTGGACACTCTGAGTCACAGCGTGGTTCAGTCTTCTGTCTATGCAGACTTTGCAATATCATGATTTTTTTTTTAGCAGAAGGATCAGCAAAGGAAGTCAGAGTGATGGCTTTTTCGAGCCCATCAATCCCACAGAAGGTGAGAAAGCCCCGTGAAAGCCCCTCTCCATCTGAGCAGCAATATCCTTCTGAGGAAAATTCTTTCCTGACCCTTGCTTTAAAGAAGTTATTTGAGATTAATGTAAAGACCATTTGTCATTTTGGTTATAAGAAATGCTAATGGCTTTAGCAGCATTTTGCATTTTCTGCAAATCGAGCCTGTATTGCAAACTTCTCTGTTAGGCACAAAATAGGAAAAAATGGTCTCCTCCAAAGTGAGTCACTCATCAATTCCCTGCTAATTGTCAGATGTGTTTATTGCACAGGAGAATTGATAACCTGTAATAAGATGTGATGGATTTAGCCAGCTGTGTTTTTGCAATTCCAGTCTGGTGTGTGTCCAACAGAAACCAAGGGAGTTACACGAGCACGAAAAAAAAGGAGGAAGAAAAATGGGGAAAAAAAGCCCAGTAGTGTTGATTCAGCACTGGTGTATTTTCTTCTCCTGATTATTTCTGTAATAACAAGTGTCTGATAAGTGGGTTAAAGACTGGCTGAAGGAGATGGAATTGGAAAGGAGTTGCCATTGTGTTTGTTGATATTCCTCCAGTTAATTTGAAATGTAGGCAAGTCATGGAATGATTTAGACTGGCAACACATTTCATGAGCCTTTCCTTCTGGAGCTAAAAAAAGAGAACACCCTGTCTGGATTCGTCAGCACGCAACGTGTTTAGATAAGGAAGTGGAGTCAGAAGGAATAGTCCCAACATGAGAAATGAATGGAGACAGGATCTGCAGCCGGAAAAATGTCTGCATGGCCCACAGCACTGGAGCAGCTCCCCGGAGGAGCCAAAACTCTGGACACAGCTCCCTGCGCTCGCCCATCTCTCACGTGGTGCCCTTTCCTTCCCAGCCTAAAGAACCTCCAGCTCAGGCACCAAACCTGCCCACGGCACACGAGCACAGCCAGGGAATGGCTGGAAGGAGCCGACTCAGAAGTTCAGATCCCAAAACTGAAGTTCCCGTGGGGGAAGCACGCAGCTCCTGATGTCTCAAGGCTTGGGGATGGTGTGGTGACACCTGGAAGGTGTGGTGACACCTCAAAGGTGTAGTGACACCTCGAAGGTGTGGTGACGCCCTCACCTGGAGATCTTCTCCTCAGTTTTACTCTTTCATTAGCAAATCTTCTCCTGCCTAAATCCTGCCAGAATTTACCCATCCCAAACACTGGGAGCAGCTCACATGACCCTTGCAGCCGACCACATCCTCCTCAGTGTTTCTTCATCTTGGCACGCTCAGCTAATGAGCGTGAAGAGAACAATTCACCCCTTTCCCGGCGGGACTTGAACTCCACCACCATTCCCAAGCACTCTGGGAAAAGTTGGGCAGGATTTGGGCAAACCTCCTGCAGTCCTTAAAACCAGAGCTGGTCTGATGATGCCTGACTAATGAATGTGTGGTGGCCAAGGGGAGCTAATGAGACATGACCGTGTTAGTCCTGCAGAAACCACAGTGATTAATCACACAGCCCGGGGATAGAAGGAGCGGACATCTTCACAGCAGGCTCGGATGTCTTCCTGGAGGACAAATCCTGCAGGATTCAAGATTACCCAGCTTCATCACTGAACCTCATGGAGGATTTTCATCTGGACCACATTGGGTTAGATTAAAAAAAGGCATGAAATGTATCCAGCCTGCTCGAATTGCAGGAAAACTTCTCCTTGATCGCAAAAGAAGATAGGAATCAAAAAGATTTCCTTAAGGGAAATCTCAAAGTTCAGGGGTTTGACAGTGCCCCCAAATACAATTAGGATGTGGTGAACCTTAGTTTGCTCTTCAATTCACCTGTGTGAACTGAAGTTGGAAATAGAAACATTACAGCAGCTTCCTGCACATATTTCCAGCCTGGATTTCATTAATATCTTCCCTGAGCTGGGATTATTTTGCTCATGTACAGTGTTCAAATCTGCTCAGGCTTTGTTTGGAAGCAGAAAAACACTCCTAATGGAGGCATCCCGTGTAACCTAATAGAAAATGATACTGTTCAACAGCTTCTTTTTTTAAACAACTGTTAAAATTCAATACATAACCATATCCCACTATGGAATTCTACCAGAGTGTTAAAAATAACCCAACAGGAAGCATAAAAGCACTTATTAAATTCTACAACTATTTACAGTAATTTCTGCATATGACTCTATTAAATTTCCATGGCAGCTCAGCCCCATTCCTACCAGACTCCACCGAGTTTTTCCAGAGTGGTCAGCTCTTTCTTTCCAGTTCCAACGAACAAAGACATGGAGCAGCCCCTTCTTATCAGAGATCTGAGTCTATCAACACCAGTGGCTGAAAAAACCCCACAGCACCAGACTCTCAGCTGGTGAAATTCAGCGTAAATGTGTCAGTCTTCAAATCTGGGCTGCAGGACTGCAGCTCGACCTCTGCCTGGTGCTCACCTCAGCCCAAATCCATGCGTCTCCTACTTTTGGCTCCCATTCCGCACTCAGTCAGCTCACCCAGCTGTTGTTTGGAGCCTTGCTGTATTTTAGTAGCTGTAAAATCAGCTGTGGTAGTTCATAAATTACGGGAGGGGTTCCGAGATGCTGTTCCCTCTAACATTTGCTGCTGGAGATGGATGGGACGGCCAAGGACTGAGGTCATTGATGCTTTGTGTTCAGCAGGAGAGGGGGAATTTGAGGCGCTTTCCAGCACAGACTGTCAGGGTTATGCAACTGGAGGCTCCATGGAGCCCTGGAAAGCTGCAGCGATCTCTGCTCGGGACGCGCCTTCCCAAAAAACCTCTGCGTCCCAAAGACTGACACTTGCTGCCTTCCCAGCCACAAAGGCACAGCAGCTTCCATTCCAGAACTCAGCTCCTCTCCTCTCCCCAGGTTGGGCTGGCCCCGAGGGCTGATGTAAAGACTGGGCAACCCGGACAGGTCATGCTCGGGGCTCTCGCTGCCAAAAATTCTTCCGGGAACAAAGGCGCTGCTTGATTCTTTTCCTGCGACTGAAGTAAATCTTAGACAAAAAACCCAGAGGGAGCTGTTGGCACACATCAGGCAGCCATCAGACAGGAATCCTGCTCGCAGCTCAGCCAGCTCCTTGACAGGCAGGAGTTTAGAAAGCATTTAGCACATGAAAGCTGGTAAATGTGTGTGTGTATGGATGTATACGGGACACTTACAGCACAGCGGCTCTGGGCTAAGCACCTCATTTCACCAAGCTGGAAATGTGTCACTCAGCAGGAACTGCTGAAGGGAGAGCAGAGTGATTGCTTCAAAGCCTGGGATGGGGAGTCCGTGAGGGCTCTCAGACCCACAGTTGTGTGTTTAGTGGGGTGGTTTGGCTGGTGGCCGAATAGATGCAGCGAGGAGCTGGTGAATGACAGGATATTCCTCGGAAACCTTCTCACTGTGCCACGTTCTCTCTGCAGACCGCAAACCTCCCGGGAGACGAGGGTGTCTGTTGGACACTGAGATATAAACCCAGTCTGGAGGAGTTACACACGGATTCTGCACTTGCTGGTAGTGGTGCCTTAGGATTTTAGCTTTTATATTTTCATGCATGTGTAATCCTGCAATTCTTTAGTGTGTAACTCTGAGCTCCATACAGAGTGTGAGCAACTGCTGTTCCCATTTTGGTCAGACACAACAATTCCTCTCCAGGCCTGGGAATCAAGGACACCTCACTGTCTCAGGCCCCGAGAAATGGAAACAAAAGTGAGTTGGGGGGGAGCAAACTGAGAGAATGGGACTGCACTGCCTGAAGCTGGAATTGGACAGTTAACCACTGATGTGCAAATGGCCAGAACTTCTATCTGTCCCAAAAACGTGTGGCTGTGTCCATCCTGGGTGCAGTCTCTGCGAGACTCCTGCACTGCCCAAGGTGCGCCCTGGGAGGGCCTTTCCATAAATCCCTGCCCTTTATCCTGTCCCTCTGCCCAGCCTCTGCTCCAGGGCAGCCTCTTCAAGGCATCAGTAGAGTTCCTCCGAATGACTCCCAGACGGTGACTTTGAGATCCCCTGGCTGAGGCAGGAAATGTTTCCAGCACAGACACTTGTTATTCAGCGCGTGTCCTTGGCACGGGCTGCGCGCCCGCAGCTCCTCTGTCGCACCCAGCAGCAGCGAGGCCTCCCGAGTGCCACTGAGCCGAGGAACAAACTCCCTAAATTAAACACAGAGCGGGGATCAAAGGCACCGTGGGCATCTGCTGTCATCGTTTGTGTATCTCCGGCAAGCGCTCAGCTCTTCCTGGTGACTGATCGGTGTCCGTGTGACGCCAGCGGCTGCCAGAGGGATGGGCACTCAGGGAATTATGGCAGAGATTAGGAGGAAGCTTTGACTTCCAGGGCTGTATCGACTTGCCCGTTAAGTGCTTGATGGACTTTGGTGTTCCCAGAAGAGTTTTTTGCTTGGCACTTCCTCTTACCTCGGAGCTACGCCGTGTTATACAACCCCTCCTGGCTCGCGCCTCTGGATCCACCTCGGGAGAAGCTCCGTGTCAGCAGGGAGATGTGGAATACGGTGTGCTGGCCCGGAGTTAGCGATGAGCTAGGAACACATCCCTTGGCAAGGCAGCGGTGCCTCATCTCAGACACCATTCCTTGGAAAAAACCCCAGCTTCCCTGTTTTCCAGATGCGAAAAAATTGGATTTCTTCTCCCAAGAGCTGGATCCACAGACTGCAGAGGATGGAGGCGGGCAAGGGACAGAACCCCCTCAGCACCCGGTGGGACTGCGAAGGGACGGGGTGTCCAGACCCCTCCCAAACCCCACCCACTGCATCTGTCGCTGCTGTTCTTGCCTCTGCAGGAGAGGTGGAAGCGCTGTTGATAAGCTCGTTAACACAAACTAGTGCACGGTGCCATTTGCATGAGATGGTTTCAGCGCTCCCAGGCTCAGAGCAGGCACCGCGCTCTGCCTGCACACCTTCCTCCTCCTCCTCCTCCTGCAGGAGGCATGTCCTTGTCACTCAGGGTGTCTTGGCAGGGCCATCTGCCACCCTGGGAGGTGGCGTCGCTGCGGAAAACGAGGTGGGGCAGTGTTCACAAGAACCACGGTGACTTTGTCCCTTGGTGTTCAGGGCACTTGGGGCAGCTGTGTCACCTCCTCACAGCTCTCCATGCCCAAGGCCTTCTTTTACCACGGTTTTACCATCCCAAAATCAGCACCACAGGCTCCAAACCCTTCAGAGAGCACTTCCACCAGCGCACAGGAAGGACTGTGCAGCAAAATCCAAAGGATAGAGCTGGTGTTTGGATTTTATACCACATAAAAGTCCACTCTGTCTCGGAAGCAGAGATAAAGAAGTGAGGGATCCGACTGTTATCCCTTGGAAGCTGACTCCAGAGGAGGATCAAATCCCCATTATGCAATAAATCAGAGAACGCAAAGGGATTCTGTAATCGAGGTGACATCCAAATTTCCCCCGTGTCATTGGGAAAAGGCACTGGCCTCTGGCCAAAAGTATGTTCTGTGCTGACCAGCAAGTGATGCACAGGATCAGGAGCTGAGCAGTTTGGGAAAGATTGTACAGCGGCAGAATAAAGGGCTAAACTGCTAATCCTATCAGGAAAATATAACTTAATCAGGAGTTATGTATGAAAGATTGAACCCAAATCACAGCAAATTCACCAAATTTGCCTCTATCTGCTTCTCACCCCGGCAGTGGAATTGGCTGCCCGGCGTTTTCTAACTAATTACCTGCATTACAAGCCAAGTGCACAGCTTTTCTTAGAAGAGAACTATCTTTTTTTCCCTGAAAGTTTAATCCTCATAAGAGGATTCCCATCCTGTCTTTGGCAGAGTCAAAATTCAAGCTTTTCACATGGCCCTTAGCAGGAAAAATATTCTGCACGGTTCCCATCTGCACAGCGGTGCTGGGCGGGAGCTCCTGGCACAAAGCTCCTCAGACCAAAGCCAGGCTTTGCTCCAGTTTAGTGCCCTTTCTTTCCACTTTTTCCCATTTCTTTGCTTTTGTTTTTTTTCCTCTTCTGGACATTCCCCATGGCCTTTTAATGGCACATGCCTGGGAATTCAGCTTTTTGGGTGCTGTCCTGCTGGCTGTGAGCTGCAAACATCTCACCAGGGGCTGGGGTCCATCTCCAGAGGGGCATCTTGGCCTGAGTCAGGATGGACAGATGTCCAAACAACTTGGTTTTACTTCAGGGGGTTAAAAAAGAGCAAACCTCAGACACTCCTGTCCTGGAAGGAGCATTTCCACCAAGCCTGGCTTAAAGTTTTATCCTGTGGATGAGGAATAGAACTGAAAACGTGGATTTATCTAAGCAAGCCCACAGGCACACACAGCAAATAAAAAAAGCTGTTCATTCATTCATTCCTGCACTCAGTCACTCACTGGCCTTTGCTGTCACTGAAGGAAGTCTCAACAATCTGCAGCACACGGAGCTGTTTTACAGGAGCAGGGATGTCAGCCCTGGATTAACCCTTCCTTTCACCAGGGAAAACCGCTGATCCCGTGTGGATTTTCCTCCAAACGGCTCCGCTGTCTCTGTGACCCCCGAGCCCAGCTGCTGGAACACCCCTGGGCAGAGCTGTCCCCTGTCTGTGCCAGTGAAACAAACACCTCCCATTCCCACATGGCTCTGGGGTCCGGCCCAGCTCTCCCTGCCGCCAGACAAACACGAATCGATGGGATAAATCTGCCGGGAAGCAGCACGAGATCCTTGGGAGCCTGTGCTCACCAGTGGCGTCCATCAAGCCACCGGCCCTGCTGATGTAAATAAAGTGTCTTGGAATGACAAATAAAACCCATCGGTGCCTCTGCTGTGAAGCCATCGGGCAGAAAAGAATTGGGGAGGGGCAAGAGAGGAGAAGGGGAGGAAAACGGCGACTCACAATTGGATGGATTTTGTTTTCCCTTGGATTAAAAGGCTCCTTTCTTTCAAGGGGCTCTGTACCACCTTTTCATCCCTTTTCCAGAGGACGTGAGGATGCTGGGCAGCCAGAGAGGGAACAGCCACAGTCCAGCTGGAGGACAGGGCTGTGACAACCTGGGCACTTCCCAAAGGGTGCATGGGACAAGCTGGCCCCGAGCTCTGCCCTCCCACTGCCCCTGGCTTTGCCCTTCACAGCCAAAGCTCTAAACAACTTGACCTGGGGGAAACAATGGGTTTAAAGACGAACCCCGGGAAAAGACAAAGGGGATACAATGGTACACGATGTTCTGGGAGCCCTGCCTGGCCTCCGCAGCTTTCAAACTCTTCTGTGGCGCAGGATCTGTCTTTGAAGCAGTTTGCAAAGCATCTGTTGCCCTGACGGTGCTGTGAAGCATCGAGGAAGGACAAACACAGAACAGGCTTGAGCCACTCCAGGGCTTGGAGGCACTCAGTAAAAATAAGCTGAAGCACCACTCAGCCCTCCATCGAACAGAAGCAGTTCTTGGAAATGAATGGAGAAAACAAAGTGAGTGTTCATTTGTGAAGGACAGAGCAGGGAGGCTTTTCGAGGGGGAACCATTTAGATCCCGGGCTTTGTGGTGGCCCCTGTGAAGTCACCTCAGGGCTCCAAGGCTCTGTACGTCTGTAGGGTATTTTTGGGTGTGACAGCGGGGGCACGTCCCACCCTGTGACCCTGGAAGGGTCACCAGGGACTGCGGGGACAGGCTGCTCGTCCCCCTGTGCAGGCAGGGCACAGCATGGCCTTAGAGCAGCACTGCTGCCAGAGATCAGCCAGACCCCCGAGAGCTGGGCCCCTCAAACGTGGATGCTGAAATGCTGTTAGCAGGGAAATTTTCTCTTCTTGCATTCATTCTGTGAGAACTTTTCCTTTGCTGTGTAAGCTATGTAAACTGTTATAAATGGTTGAGGGTTTCTTAAAATAAGATGTCACTAAAAGAGTTGACTTGTTACATTTGATGTTATAAGTGGGTCGGAGTATTAATTAAGTCGGGTGGTTGCTATTGAAGAAGGGGTAGCCATGGTTGGGTGATGTTATTGTGTCCTGTTTGACTGTTGATGGTTGTAAGTTAAAAGATTTAGGTTAACCCTTTTGTAATGTCTCCTAGTGTTTAAGTCTCACAAGGATGGGGATCTTTCTAGAAATGTTCCAGGCAGGGAACAGTGGTGTCACTCGGATCCTAGCTGGACTAGACCAGGACCAACCAGACGACGCCGCGCAGGAATGATTGGACAAGGATGCTCCTAGGAAATGAGCCAACCACTGCAGGAAAAAGGGAACCAATCGCGCGGAGGATCCAAAAGTGACCAACGGGGGACCAAGGGAAGTTTATAAAAGCAGACTGGTGCTTTGCGCCGGGGCTTTTTCCCTCGCCACGTTGGCAGGGAAAGCACCCCGTGTTGCGCACACGCTGTTTGGGTCTGTCTTGCTATTTTGTTCTGGGCTGTTCAGTTATCAATACATTGTTAAATCACAACGGCGTGAGACCGTCCTTCTCACATAAACAATAAATAGGGTTTNTAAACAATAGATAGGGTTTTTGTAAATAGCATTCATATCTGGTATCTTCTGACCTTGTGTACATTATATTAGGAAAAAACATTTCTAAGTGGGTGTCTGAGACTTTGACCAATCACCCTAGGAGAAGTGTGAGCACTGTTCAATTGCTTTATGGAACTAGAATATATAAATAATATTGTAAATTTAATAAATGATTCATTCCTCGCTCTGGACTCCTGCCTCGCTGCATCTCTGAACCCCTGCTTGGAAGCCCACACAAACACACCCTAAAACGGGGTTCTGGGACAAGCTGGTGGCTTTCTGCACGGGATGGGGCAGTGCTCTGAGCCCGCGGAGCGGAGCAAAGCCGGCCTGTCCTCACCCCCAAAGGGCCGTGCCTCGCCTTCCTGACCAGCACAGCGCCCAGCCAGCCCTGCAGGGACCTGCCACCCTCCCACAGGAGATTTCTGTAACAGGTTCTGCATAAAAGATTTTGATCAAGGCTGCATTTACTCAAGGTGCTTTCACCCCTCCGTCGCGGCGCTGCTGAAGCGCTCCCATCTCCCCAGCTCATCCAGCCGCCTTCAAACCGCTTCGAGTCTGTGAAAAACGTAATTTTACGTTTTTGTTAGGATTTAAAAGTTTTTAATAAAAAGATAATAAGGGATAAGATAAGAAAGTGAAAGTTACAGTGTTGGGTGGTTGGGTAGTTTTTGTTTTATTAACGGCGCGTGTTGGCCGCAGTACTTATTTTTGTATTTATTTTTTGAAGCATTACATATCCATTAGACTTTTTAATGCATTTATATATATTTATGATTTAGCTTCATTTTGTATTATAATGAGTTTCAAGGTTATTTGTGCTTACGCAGTGTATTTTGGTGGTTGTGGGTTGGGATTTTAAAGATGAAGTAAGAAGTTTTTTTTTTTAATTGATTTTTTAACTTTTCTTTGTTATGTATGTTTTTTAGGTTTTTGGATCCGGCTTAAGTTACGAATTTAGTTTTAGTCGGATTAGGGGTTTTGGAGAGTAGGGATCAAGTTAGATTCCTTTTTTTTTACAATAAATTTACATCTTTTTATTTTACTTCTGACAAGTACTAGTGATAACAAGGGGGTTTAGATGAATTATTTTTTAACTTTTAAACTTTCTTGTATTATATTTAGATGGATTTTTTTTACTTAAAGATAGATTAGTTTTTTTATACGTATTTAATGAACAAAGTATAGTGATATTTTATTACTGGTGTTATTTAATTCACTAAACAGTTTAACCGTTACAAACATAATTACATCAGTGATTAACAAAACAAGCTATATTTTTATAATAAAATCATTTTAACATTATATATATATAACATTTTTTAATATCTACAGGAAACCAATATTATAATACATATTTATAACGAGTCCAAGCGACAAGTGCAGCAAGCACGGAGCAAACCCTTCCCACTGCAGGAACCCTCATTCCTGCGGGCTCTGCTCGGTGCAGGAGCTGCGAGCATCTCCCTGAACGCCCCAACCACCCCGGGGTATCTCGCTGAGCACGAGTAATTTGTTATGGGGCAATGTAAATATGATCAACCGCAGATGTGTGGCGGGTTGGAGCTTTGGGGCTGCCTCCGAATTCCTTTAAGGTTGCTAATAGAGCAAAGGGATTGATTAATTAGCTCGCAAACCATCGTGAGCTTCCCGCCTTTGTGGCGGTATCTGTTGGAATATCAAGGCTCTCTGGCAGTGAGTAAATATGTGAGATGCCACGCATACCACGGGCAGCCCATCCAGGTTTTGGCCAGCAAAATAAACACTTCGGGTCTGATCAAAAAAACGTCCTGTTTGGAGATTTGGCTGCTCTCTAATTAAATGCAGGAAAAGCAAAAAAAAAAAAAACCAGAGCTGTCACCTCCTCCCTCCCTCCTCTGCTCACAACAACAGTTTGGGGCTGGGGAGGGGAGAGCCGGGCACGCCGGGTTTGGGGCGGATTTGGGAGGTCTGAGGTCGAGTGTGCGGTACCCAGGGCTGGAACCACATTCTCAGTCATGCTCGGCCTCCTTCTCTTGAGGAAAAAGAGATCAAACCTCCAAATTCTTGTTCTGCACAGCAGCTTTGCCCTGGTGCAGCAGGATGAAGGCTCCAGCCTTTGCTGGCGATGCCAGGACAGGTCTTTGCCTGCACCCTGCCTTCAGCAAAATGACATTTATCGGTGGGTTTGTGCCTGCGGGGCACAGCAGCAGCTCGTTTAAATAAAGAGATTTGTTCGGAGGAAGCTTTTTAGCTCTCCCTCGGTGTCAGCAGCAGCGGAGGAACGGCGCGAGGAAGAAGTTCAAACGCTGGGGAAATACGGCCAACCTATAAACAGGAACTTCAGGAAAAAAGAGAAATCCTCAATCCCGAGGCATGTCCTGCCCTTAATCACCACACGCTCAGCTGCCACCCCGCCGCTGCCTCTTCCTGGCTGGAGGCACTGGGCCTTGGAGCGGCTGGTCCTTAGCCGAGCCCCAGATCCATGAGGACTCTCAGGTGGACTCTCAAGGAGCTCTTGGCATCATCAGCACCTCGAGCATCTCCGCTGGCAAAACGTCTTCAACTTCCAGCTCATTGCCATGGGAAACTTCTTTTTTTGCCATCACGCTTCAGAGTTTTTCTGTTCATTTGTGGTTTTTTTCCATGCCAGGCTGTGCAGGTGCCTGGGGGAAAGCTGGGATGAGGCAGTGTTTGCTCCCAGTGTCATCATAGGTGGATGAATCTCCCCGCATGTTTTTTTTGCCCTAAAACCCCCTTCTTTTTGGCATTGCGGTGGTGCATGGCAGTGGCTGCCCATGCTCTCTGCTGGTTGGGATCCTGGGAGTTGGAGGGAATCTGTGCAATGAACTTTTTTAGGAGCAAACACATTCAGTTAGCCCTGGAAAAGGGGTTTAGAGGAGCTGGGTGCACTCCCGATGGGAAGATGCAAGTCAACAAACCCCGCAGTCACTTTTTGGAGCAGTTTAGGAGTTGGGCAGCTCCTCACAAACCCAGTGGACATCTTTTTGAGGAATTTAGGAGTTCAGCATCTCCTCACAAACTCGGTGGACATTTTTGGAGCTGTTTAGGGGCTGGGCAGCTCCACACAGACGCCACAGACACTTTTTGGAGCTGTTATCAGGTTTGCAGCGCCACACAAACCCCATGGACAACTTTTTGAGGAATTTAGGGGCTGGGCAGCTCCACACAAACCCCACGGACACTGTTTGGAGCTGTTAACAGGTTTGCAGCTCCACACAACCCCCATGGACACCTTTTTGAGGAATTTAGGAGCTCAGCATCTCCTCACAAACTCGGTGGACATTTTTGGAGCTGGTTAGGGGCTGGGCAGCTCCACACAAACCCTGCAGACATTTTTGGAGCAGTTTAGGAGCTGGGCAGCTCCTCACAAACTCCGTGGACATTTTTGGAGCAGTTTAGGAGCTGGGCAGCTCCACACAACCCCTGCAGACATTTTTGGAGCAGTTTAGGAGCTGGGCAGCTCCACACAACCCCTGCAGACATTTTTGGAGCAGTTTAGGAGCTGGGCAGCTCCACACAACCCCTGCAGACATTTTTGGAGCAGTTTAGGAGCTGGGCAGCTCCACACAAACCCCATGGACACTTTTGGGAGCAGTTCAGGGGCCTGGCAGCTCTCAGAGTGGCTGTGGGAGGACGAGAGGTGGCAGTGGCAGGACGAGGCTGGCACAGAAGCCAAGGGACTGACTCATGGGCACTGAGCTGTGCCAGCCCCGCCAGCTCCCACTGACTTCAGCGCCTGAGAGAGTTCTTGGTGTTTCTGCCTCTTCCCTTTCAGCACAGGAATTGTTACTCATTCCCTACACAATGCCAGGTAGGTTTTATTGTGGAACGGGCAATAACACGGAGCGCTTGGGCCTGGGAATGCAACTGATTGAAACTCTGGATTTCCGACATGACTTCAAAATATAACAATCACAGATATTAAGATGTTGGCACCAGGGGCAGCTTGGAGGATAATTATGTACTATGATCTAATATTTGGGATCTGTGCTCATTGCCAAACCTCTGCTGCTTTCCTGTCTCCCTCGAGAGCAGCTCAAGCTGCAGGTCCCTTAGCTCCCTCATCCTCTGGCTCATTCTCACTTTTTTCCACTTTTTCCCCATCTTTCTCTGAAGCCTTATGGCAGAGCCTCTGTCTCAAGCTGAAGAAGTCAGGCTGTTCTTCCAAGGTCCTTATCACTGTAGTGCATGGGGAAAAAATGGAATTAAGCTGGGACAGATTTGGCAGCTTTCAGATTTCCTGCACCTTTTAGCTCCGGAAGCTGATGCTCCTGCAGATTTAGTAACTGATGTCAGGTCAGGGGTCTGTGGATGTGCACCAAAAATCCCCTACAACTTTATCACTGGATGAAGAGGGGTCAATGGTTGAGAGAGTCCTTATAAGAAAAGGACTCCTCGAAAAGAACGAAGGTACAAGTCAAGAGCTGCACATCCCAGTGCTCCCCGTGAATGGAATGTCTTTAGGCACATGGAGAGCGGGGTAGGGGACAATGCAGCCACACTTCCCCTCTGTCTGAGACCCCTCACGTGGAGGCTCCAGCGCTGTCCCCAAGGGTGGCTGCTGCCTCTCACCTTGGTTTATCTGTAAAAACAACTCAGCAAACGCAGAGCCAGAGCAGAAGAGCAGGGAAGTGTTTCTGTCCTGCCCAGGCTGTGCTCACAGCCAGTCATTCCTGCCCTTCCAGCTGAAATTGCTTCGGATATTATCTCTGCTGTGATTCACTCCCGAGCACGAAATGGAATTCTTCTGAAAGGCTGTTTTACTCCCTGTGACTAAGCTGATGCTGAGTTCAGCCACGTTAGTGAGCCCTGGCAGTGCGGGACTCACTGTTGTCGCTCTCTGTGACATCATCGGGGACAGGCAGTGATGCTCAGGAACACCGAGAGCCTGCACACCTGAGCCCAAAGGAAAATAAAACTGGATAAAGCTGGAACTTGTAGGTTTCCTCCTGATATTCTGTAAGGGCTGGCATTGCTGTTGCTTCAGTTTTCAGCCTAAAATCTGTAGGGTGACCACGTTTGGGGGTCCCCCATCCCTGGAAGTGTCCAAGGCCAGGTTGGATGGGGCTTGGAACAACCTGAGATAGTGGGAGGTGTCCCTGCCCATGGCAGGGGGTGGAACTGGATGAGCTTTAAGATCCCTTCCAACCCAAACCCTTCCACGATTCCATGATTTTGGGGATCGCTTTTGGCACTGATGGTGCTAATATCCACATGAATGAGAAATAGTTTGCAAATCCACAAAGGTCCATGAGCAAGGAAGGGTCCTAAAGGGCTGGGGATCTCTAGGCAGTCACTGAAAATTTCAGCCGCACAAACAGCTCAGCCTCGTCTCTCAGGCAGAGGAGGAGAGTGTGAAGAAACGTTCAAAAAGTGCAGTTTGATTTTTGGCATTTCAATTTGGGGCACTTTTTGTCTAAAAATCCACATTTTCTAGCGACAGCAGCCCCCTTACGAGTCCCTCTATCCCTGCAGAGTTCAGCAGAACCTCTCCCAGAGCAGCAGCTTTGTCCCAGCTCCATCAGCAGCCTCAGCCCTTGCTCTGGGGCACTGCGGAGCGAAAATGAACCAGCGTTGAGACAGCACTCGAGTAAATTCATTCTCATTTCCTGATAAAACAAACCAACCCCCTCAGGCTTTCTCCTAGGAAAGAAAGGAACCGATCAAGCACTGAATACGCGATAAAATAAAGAGCATGCAGCGAGAAATCTGTTTTCCCTTGTTTTCCTGAGTAGGAAGTCAGCAGGGCTTTGATGTGGGGACACGCATTTGATGGCAGTGCTGACAGGCAGGCCCCCAAAGGCTCGGGAGCAGGGTCTGAGCTCACACAAACTCCCCCACAGCCACGTCAGGACGCTCAGTGCTGCGAGCCACAGCCCCAGATCCCACTGGGATGGGCTCCCCCAGGCACTGGCTTCAGCTGCTCCCAAAAACCACATGCAAGGATCATCTTTTTTTTTCCTTTATTCCCTTTTGTTCCTGTTCTGGCTGGAGATTAAAACCCAAAGTGTCAATGAGCAGCCCCCTCCCCTCCAAGGCCTGGGGGATGCTTGGGGAAAGGTTTGATTTGGCAGAGGTTCTGAGAAGCCTCAGGTGAGTGCTGCAGCCCAGGAGCCCCTAAAAAGGGGCTTTTCAAAACTCGTGGTCCCACAGTCAGACCCAGAAAATATCACACACTGCTCTCCAGAGACATTCAGAGCACAGAGAAAGGAGCTCTGGCTTTTTTCTCTTCTAGATCCTCCTTTTCTGGAGGCTCACAGACCCTGTGGTTGGGCAGGAGGTGCCACCCTCCTGCCAGCCCTGCTGATAATCCCCTTCCAAAAGTCACCATCCAGCTCAAGATGCTCCAACCAGGAGGATTTTTTTCCTCCTGGAGCTTCAGGAGTTCCTTCTCTCAGCCCTCTCTCCTGGTCACCCACAGCACACAAATCGCTCGTGACCAAGGCCTCAAAACTCTGTGAAAACACAAAAATCAGGTAAGGACACCTGAAGAGACTCTTCACATTTGGGTGCCACTGTTCTCATTTAAAATGGGGTTTATACCTGAGCTGGAACCCCCCGAAACTTTCAGTTTCAAACCTCACCCCCTGTCCCAAGCTGGTGCTTGACCAGTGATGGTTTCTGTTGACACCAGATGGTTTTCATCGGACTCACTATTTTTATTCTGAAATAATAACATCAGCAATTGTGAATGAATTAAGTTGTCTCAGCTCTCACTTTCCCACCAATTATTGTGAATTATGAACAACCCTTGAATAAGAGAATCTCCCTTCTCAGTTATTGCTGCTCGAAGATATATTTGCCTGGTGGCCAGATCTCTATTATTGGACTGATTTATAGGCCCATAACTTATGGAATTAGAGGTGATCTTTTTTTCAGAGCTTTAACTCTAAGTGGTTTCTTTTTCTTTTTTTTTTTTTCTTTGAAATCATGTGGAAAATGAGTATGATAGATTTTCCCCCCATATATTTTCAGCCCTCTAATAACAAGCTGAATTCACTTGCAGCTTTCCAGCTTCACCCTCACCCCACATTAACTCTGGAACTCGTCATTCCAAACACGCTCAAGCTGAAATGGGCTTTAGGTTGTCTAAAATATTGATCAACCTTTAACCCTGTGAAAAGCCAGTAAGAAACTCAGGAATGTCTTAATAAATTTAGGAATATGGCGGCTTTTTTTTCCATTAAAAGTCAAACCTGCAGAAGATTTTATGTGGGGAAGATTTTTGAGTGTTATCAGCAGAAATCATCTTGCAGTGAGTGCAGCATTGCTGTTGCCAACATATACTTGGCCAAACTTATTTAGGGTGCAAAAAAAAAAACCCTAAAAAGTTTATTCCTATTTGGGTAGAGCTGACACGATCCTTAAATGATGGAAAATTTTAAGACTGTTCTGGTGTTATGACACTGCTCTGTCTGACCTGGAGGTGAAATGTTGGAGTCAGAATTCCTCCGCCCGTGAAATCTCCCCTGGTTCTCATCAGCCCCATCAAAATTTATGGGGTCTCCATGGCTGAGTTGAGTTTGGAGGACAAATTTAGCAGGGCAAAGATGCCAACTCCCCTACACTTATCTGAAGCTGAGGCAGCCTCTCAGATTTCCCTGGAATGAATCTGTGCTTGGAATTGTTGACGAGATTAAAAAGAGATTAAAAAAGAGTCCCCGTACTTCAGGAGTTATCTCGGGATCAAAAATCCAAGAGATTTAGAGATTTAAAAAGTGTTCACTAAAGCAAAGAGAGTCTTTGGCTTCTTCTAAATCTACTGGAGAACCTGGATATGTGGAATTTTGCTGCTGTTGGGCTGGGCTTCAGTCGAATTATAATTTCTCCTGAGTTATTTCTTCTGGTGATATCTAACAAAGTGAGAGCTGACAGCAGAGGACCTCTGCCTGGCCCACCTGAAAACAGTGCCATGGAATTCTCCATCCCCTGTGTGCTGGCTGGCCAAATGCCTCATCGTCATAGGAGAGAGGGAAGGATTTGTTGTGAAATAACAATAAACAAACAAATAAACAAAAATTGATAGGTCAGGTTTGCAGAAACGCCTCCAGACAAGCTGGGCCAGTTGGGATCAGCTCAGTCTGCCAGGACATGAGGCATTAGCAATATTTTCCATGGGATGAGCACAAGAGAAATCGGCTCTGGCCGTTCCTCCAGTACCTGTGTTTCCTGTGATGGGTTTTTGAAATCCTGCTGGGAAAGAGCAATTGATGCTGGAGACCTTCAAAGCGGTTATGAAAACTCTGTGGCACTTTGCCTCTGTCCTTCCGTTTCTCCTGTTCTCTGGATTGCATTTTCCTTGACCCAAAAGTCACCTCTTTGCTCTGATGGATGCTCTGTCACAAAATTGAGGAATATCCTGGCCTGGAAGGGACCCACAGGGATCATCAGCTGATATTCACTGTTGTCATTGTGCTTCCACCTTCTGAAAGCGTCAGGAACAACCCGTGTGAAGATCAGAAGGTGCTGGAGAGCCTGTAGGACCTGCAGGATCCCACGGGGCAGGACAGGCTCTGCTCCTCCCGGATCTCCCGTGCTTGTCCACGGGCTGCATCCTGACTGTGCCGTGGGGTCAAGGCCATGAAGTACAGAGAGAGCAAAGAGATGGACGAACAGAGGAGCCATCCAACCTCAAACAGCTCATCAGGACGGGTGGCAGCAGCCTCTGGAGGTGCCCACCCCTCTGCATGGCCCTTGGTGACAGAGCAATGCCACCCACGGCACCGCCGAGCAGTGACAGCTCCCCACTGCCCAGACATGGCGCTCTGGGATCTGCTCCTGCTGAGTTCTCCCCACCCTTTCCCACCAGGAGCTGGTGGCAGCAGCACCACCCCTGCTCTCACACAGGAGGGTGATGCCTTAGGGTTTTAGCTTTTATATTTCCATCTATCTGCAATCCTGCAGTTCTTTAGTGTGTAACTCTGACCTCCACACAGAGTGTGAGCAACTGCTGTTCCCATTTGGGTCAGACACAGCAATTCCTCGCCAGGCCTGAGAATCAAGGACACCTCACTGTCACAGGCCCCGAGAAAAGGAAACAAAAGTGAGTTGGGGGGAGCAAACTGAGAGAATGGGACTGCACTGCCTGAAGCTGGAATTGCACAATTAACCTCTGATATGCAAATGGACAGATCTTCTATCTGTCCTAAAAACGTGTGGCTGTGTCCATCCTGGGTGCAGTCTCTGCGAGACTCCTGCACTGCCCAAGGTGCGCCCTGGGAAGGCCTTTCCATAAATCCCTGCCCTTTACCCTTTCACTCTGCCCCGCCTCTGCTCCAGGGCAGCCTCTCCAAGGCATCACGGGAAAGGCGGGATGTGGCCCATGAGGATCCCAAGCCCACCCATGGTGGCACTGCCACCCTCAGCACTCCGCGCCATTATCGCGCCCCGCGGTGGCTCCTGGGCGGATGCCAGGGAGCCGCTTTGCCCCTCTGCCACTCACGTTCCCCTGCCCTCTGCAGATGATTACGGCAGAGCTCGGAGTCCGCTGGCTCCTGAACCCCATCCAGCCGTCCCAGTGGGATAACCGGGGTGGAGGTGCTGGGAGGGGGAGGGAGTGCTGTGCTTATTCATCTCCTGAAGGAAAGGTGCTCCGCTGCGCTTTGTTAAATAGCCCAGGAAGCACAGGCTGATGTTATTAACTGCTGCTCAGCAGCCAAAAATCCAGCCCTGCTGAGAGAGGAAAAAGGGAATGAAGCACTTGAGAGTCCAGTCTCTTTGGTGCTAATTTTAGGCCTGTTTGCTGGCACGGGAGCTGTTTCATCCCCTCAGCTCTGGTGCTGTGCCACCGAGGCAGCTTTACAGACTATTAGTGGCTCAAATAGCACTTCATGTGCAAGGAGTGAGGGGAAAACCACTGGGTCCCTCAGCTTTGTGGGGTTTGAGCTGAGTTATGCAAACAAAGTTGCTTCAACGGTGGAGTTATTTACAGGTTGGCTCGTGAAAGCCTTAGTGACAGATTTAAATTAATTAATTTTTCTGACTTTCATTCCCTGTCTTCCCCCCTCCC
The DNA here is from genome assembly GCA_013398955.1 of Callaeas wilsoni. Taxonomy (NCBI): domain Eukaryota; kingdom Metazoa; phylum Chordata; class Aves; order Passeriformes; family Callaeidae; genus Callaeas; species Callaeas wilsoni. Next base: position 49,569 of record VWPU01015487.1, on the reverse strand, counting down.
GTTTCCCCTCCAGCTATTACATGTAATTACAGGAAATCTTCGTATATCACATCTTCAAAAAGGCACAATGAAAAGCAATAGCGAAGATATCCACTTCTTCTTGCTTTCATATTTGTTTTGGAGGGGATGAAAGGGTGTGGTGGAGCTTTTCCTCGCAGCACCTCCGAGCTCTGCTCAGAACACCCAGTGCAGGCACCCCGAGCACTCCTCTCCTCTCACTCAGCACAGACAAGACCTGGCAGCCCTGCAGCAATTCCTTAGAGCTTTCTTGGCTTTCAAACTGCTTTTAATGATTATGGGAGACATCCACACTAATCAATCTAAACGCGGCTTTTTTATTTTGGAAGCGTTAAAGAAGAAATGCGAGTGGTTGTTCTTTTAAACCTGGGTGTTTGCTTGCTCGGGCAGCAAAGCAGTTGTTGAGAGTTGTGCTGTCACATCTAAGAGGCAAAATTCAAAAGCACAAGCTTTATTTTGAACTCAACATTAATTCAGGAGATGGAAAGGCCTGGCCATACTTGCAAACAACTCCTAAACCAACATGTTTGAGCCCAGAGCTTTGGTGAGCAAAGAAAAGGGAAAAAAAACCCCATCTGGAATTGGCTGTGATCAGCCTAAAACATCACCAAGAGCATCTTTGTCCCCACCAGAGGGTATAAAACTAGATTAGGAGGGAAAGGGAATTAAGGAAAAACCACAGTGCTCATAGCTGGATAAAAGAGGGAGAGAGAAAGAAAAGCTCTGCTGGTTTGGTTCCTTCAGAGAGAGAAGTGGGTTTTTTAAATGAAAAAAAAAAGAATTTTCCACTGGAACCTGGGCAGAAAGTCAGAATGAAATAGATGTAATCGAGGCACAGGCCCAAATGAGGGATTACATTACTGATATGTTTTTTCCTAAATGATTCTTCTTTTAATTTTATGTACTGTCAGGGAAACCTCTTAGATACATAAATACTGCTGGGAATTAAATTGGTCTGAGAAATGTGGAGTTTATCTTTTTCTGACAGGGGCAAATCAGAGGATAAAGGCTGGATCTTTGGTAGAAACATAGCAGAGTTTGTGCCAGGGAGGTTTTACCACTCCCATCCAGTGAGAGCAACTTGCAAACTCCATTGAATTTCAAGGCACTGGTGTGGATATTTACAAAGGGAGCTTGATTTAAATCAAAGAGAGCCCAATTCCTCATCCCTGATAGTGGGATCACTTCTGGACAGGATTCAGACAGACCCAGCACCCCCGCCCATCCCAACCATCGTGCTGACATCGCCTTCCAGTTTCATGTCTTTTTACCACCACATAAATTGCATTGAAGCCCAATGATATCACTGCTCCAAAATCCCCTTAATCCTCAAAGCAGATACAACCACAGGGGTTTAAACACCTCTGTTAATCCCTTAGAGAGAATAATAAATCATTTGTTGGAGGAAACTTTATCTCCCAGACACTGACACGGACACGGCTGTGACATGAAACGCCAGGAGTGATCCAAGGGTTAAGCACAGGAAGTCAGAACTGAAAACTTGACTCAATGAAATCACAGGTTTAGGCAATTTTGTGATGTGCAGATGAAGGCCGAGTTCCTGGCGGGTGAGGTAAGTTGTGCCTTGCTGATGGCCACGACTGCACACGACACATTTCAGGTATCCCAGAACAAGGTCCCGAACCATTTGGCTGATCCCCAGTGGAGGCTCTTTTGCAAGAATCTGCTTTTCCAGGAGGGTCTTGAACATCAGCAGCTCTCACATGAGGTCCAGAAAATGGCCCTTCTCTCCTGAGAAAACCCCTAAACTATGGATAAAAAAATTGAAACTTTACCTTATATCACCAGAAAAAAAAGGAATATAGAAGAGCCCCAAAATGGCAGCAACCAGAAGGTATTGATATGGTTATACCTCACGTGAGAGGCACAGCCATTCCTTAAGAGCTTGGCTGAAGCTTTTTCTAGCCAGGAGAGTCCTCAGGGGTGTAAAAGTCCCACACATCCGCATGCCCATGGATAACTGACCTCACCTATGGCAATGCCCCTCCTCACCTGCTCCAGGGACCTGACCTGAGAGCAGATGGAGCCGGACTGGAATGAGGGGCACATTCCCTGCACCTCAGATTTCCCTCTTTTCAGCTGCTCCCTGCTGGTTACCAAATATAAACGGATTTTCCATAAATTATGGTTGTAATCCCAAGTCTATTTAGTTTCATACTCTGAGAATTTACAAACAGCAGCAGCAGCACAAACAATGGGGTCAGTAACTCAACCCATCCCTCAAACTGGCCGGTGTGGGAGTGAACTGGGACAGCAATTTGGGGCAGGAAATTTGCCTTTTTCCATGGGAAATTGCTGGGGGAATTCAGGGAGACAAACTAGAATCACACACAGAGGACTCTGCTCAGCTGATAAGGATGTAAAAGTCCTTTGCACACCTTGGGTTTGTTTTTCAGATGTATTTTCTTAGAAAACCAGACTCAAGGGTAGCCAAGGCATAGCCCCAGGTACCCTTGAGCTTCCCACAGGATGCATCACTTGATGAGTCTCGTTGTCTTTGAAAAGACCCTGGAAATGTCCAAACGCTGCTCCAAATCCAAATGGAAATCTTGAATGAGGCAGAGAATAGCAGCAGTGGAGGTGTTTGGGAAGTGAGGACACGCAGCAGTGAAATGAGATCCCACCACGGATGCTGCCCTTGCTGGGCTTTGTTTGTTCTGCAACACCTTCCTAGCCCTGGATGGTTACAATTTCCTTGGATTTTTTTTTTTTTTTGTCTAAAGGATAAAGTGAGAAAACAGAAGGGAAAAAATGAATCAAGAAAAAAAAAAAAGTGATTTTTTAAAATCAACTGTCATTCCTGGCAAGGCTGAGGATCCCAGCAAGGTATTTGTTTATTATCAGGTATTTCCTCAGGATCAAGTCCAGGGGAGAGAAGTCTGGTCCTGGTTAGAGTCTGTTTAAAGCCCTCCTTGAAAAGAGATTTATGCAAGGAAATTACCTAACCTGGGGCAGGGGCTGAGTCAGCGGCAGCGGCTTCTCCGCGCTCATTGTTGGTGCCTGAGGGGGTTTTTTTTAGCCCCGCCGAGGGCGCCCAGTGAGAACAGCGGCGGGCCCTGGCTCACAGAACGGGATCAAAGCTCCAATTGTTTCGAAGGAAATGACCCAACAGGAGCAGAGCGCTGGACACCGGCTTTGCTCCCAGCCTCACCAGCAGCGTGGGCACCAGGGCACCTCGCTTTGGGTGAGGGACACACGGGCACCTCGCTGCCACAGCATCCCTTCGGTGGTGGCACTGCGTTTCCTAAAGCCCACCTCTTCCCATGCTTGGGAGTGGTGGCCGTGCAAAATTCCCACCTCAACGGGAGCTCTTCCCAGGTTTTGGTTGATTCTGTGAGTGGTGGCTGCTCAAAGATTCCCACCTCCACNCCTCACCAGCAGCGTGGGCACCAGGGCACCTCGCTTTGGGTGAGGGACACACGGGCACCTCGCTGCCACAGCATCCCTTCGGTGGTGGCACTGCGTTTCCTAAAGCCCACCTCTTCCCATGCTTGGGAGTGGTGGCCGTGCAAAATTCCCACCTCAACGGGAGCTCTTCCCAGGTTTTGGTTGATTCTGTGAGTGGTGGCTGTGCAAAATTCCCACCTCAATGGGAGCTTTTCCCAGTTTTGACTGATTCTGTGAGAGGTGGCTGCTCAAAGATTCCCACCTCCACAGGAGCTTTTCCCAGTTTTTGGCCACATTTGTGAGTGGTGACTGCTCAAAGATTTCCACCTCAACGGGAGCTTACCCCAGTTTTTCGCTGCTTTTGGGAGAAGGGGACACCAATCTCTTCCCCTCCTGGCTGCTTGGGAGTGATTACTGTGCAACGATTCCCACCTCAACGGGAGCTTACCCCAGTTTTTCGCTGCTTTTGGGAGAAGGGGACACCAATCTCTTCCCCTCCTGGCTGCTTGGGAGTGATTACTGTGCAACGATTCCCACCTCAACGGGAGCTTACCCCAGTTTTTCGCTGCTTTTGGGAGAAGGGGACACCAATCTCTTCCCCTCCTGGCTGCTTGGGAGTGATTACTGTGCAACGATTCCCACCTCAACGGGAGCTTACCCCAGTTTTTCGCTGCTTTTGGGAGAAGGGGACACCAATCTCTTCCCAGCCTGGCTGCTTGAGAGTGATGACTGTGCAAAGACTCCCACCTCAACCGGAGCTTTTCCCAGTTTTTGGCTAACTCTGGGAGTGGTGGCTGCTCAAAGATTCCCACTTCAGTGGGAGCTTTTCCCTGTTTTTTTCTGTTTATGTGACGGCGGGCTGCTCGATCTACCCTCCTTCACTGCGCGCCGTTCCCCCTATCTGGCTGCTTTTGGGAGAAGGGGACACCAATCTCTCCCCATCCTGGCTGCTTGGGCGTGATGGCTGTGCAAAATTCCCATCTCAAGGGGTGCTTTTCCCAGTTTTTGGCCACTTTTGTGAATAGCGGCTGCTCAAAGATTCCCACCTCAGTGGGAGCTTTTCCCAGTTTCTGTCTGATTCTGTGAGTGGTGGCTGCTCAAAGATTCCCACCTCAACGGGAGCTCTTCCCAGTTTTTGGCTGCTTTTGGGAGAAGGGGACATCAATTTTTTCCCATCCTGGCTGCTTGGGAGTGATGGCTGTGCAAAATTCCCACCTCAACGGGAGCTTTTCCCAGTTTTTGGCTGATTCTCTGAGACGTGGCTGTGCAAAGATTTCCACCTCAAAGAGACTTTTCCCAGTTTTTGGCTGATTCTATGAGTAGCAGCTATGCAAAATTCCCACCTCAACGGGAGTTTTTCCTAGTTTTTGGCCGCTTTTGGGAGAAGGGGACACCAATCTCCTGCCACCTGTGGCACAGGGACAGCAGGAGGGCAGCCCCCGGTGCTGCCCCATCCCAGCTGCTCCCACGTGGTGCATTCCCCAAGGAATTGGCACTGCCCCATCCAGGCAGCAGATTCAAAGCCCAGAGGATGGAGAAGACCTCTCAGCTCATCCCTGCCTCTTCCCTGCCAGCAGCCAGTCAGATGCAGCTCATTGTCTCGTGATGGGACTTCCACTGTTTCTTTGGGAAAACAAAACTTCCCGTACACAGCTGAGCTCAGGGACTCTTCAACCCACGGGCAGGGCAGCAGCTCCGGAGCACATGACCGGGGTTGAAATGAGGTTTTGGAGGCAAAACACGGCCTGAGCAGGTTGTTGGATTATTTTTCCAAGGTCACCGCTGGAATATCTGGCAGGCTTTGTCTCACGGCTGGGAAGTTTTACTGTACTTGCAGAAAACAACCAATATTTCTCATTCTGCTGCCCGACTCCTCGCTGTTTGTGTTGGTTTAACTTCCCTGACCCTAAAACACGAAACTGGAGTAACGTGGGCTTGAAGTGGAGCCCGAGGTGGTTGTGAGTGATGTGTGTAATACAGTAAAGGACTGGGAAGCAAACATCCAGCAAGCATCCTGCATGGAAACTCTTTCATCTGCATCGATCATTGACGTCCCTGCTGACAGAGTGTGGCTCTGCCAGCAGCCTCTGATCGCTCTGAAATGCCTCACAAATACGTCTCCCTGTACTTAAGGTTTTCCGCTGCTAAGAAATATCTTAATGCTAAAGATTTGTTTACAAGGGGTGGCTGTTTCCACTTGCTGGAGCGTTTAAAAAGTTGTTTTTTCCAACCACAAAGTAGATCTAAACATTAAGTGTTTCTTAAGTTGGGTTTCCAGCTCCTACACTGCTATAAACATTAAGTTTCATTGGTTTAAAGCAAAATACGGCAAAAAAAAAAAAAAAATCCTGCTTTCACTTAGTCTCTCAAAATGCAAAAGAAAAAAAGAGGGTTTTAAAAGAAGTTTTATTTTTAAAAGGCTGGTTGTGCAATGCCTGTGCTGGCCCCGTGGCTGAAAACAGGGTCATGGGGACAAAGCACTTCCCTGTTTGCACTGGTGGTGCCAGGGGTGGGTTTTGGTCCTGTCCCCCTTCTCTGCCGCTCTGCTGCTCCCTTGGGAGGGGGAGCTGAGAAATGTCAGCTCTGCTGCCACCAGCTCCAGCCGGGGGAACTGAGATCCTGATGCCTTCCAAGGCAGGGATTTACCTGCAGAGGGGCTGCTGGCGGATGTTTTTGGGGCTGTAAAGCCGTGGGGTTTGGGCTCTGCTCTGAGGGGACACCGAGCCCTCAGCTGTCCCCAGTGTTTGTAACAACTGTCCTTGCAGCCAAACCCCTTTCCTAAGCCTGGGCTCCTTCAGGGGTAACACCTGGGAATGGGGGATCTTCCATCTGCAGAGGAACTGTCCCAAAAAGTAAAACATTCCTGGAACTGTGCAAAGCCAGGCCGGATGGGACTTGGAGCAACCTGGGATAGTGGGAGGTGCCCCTGCCCACGGCAGGGGATTGGAATGAGATGATCTCTAAGGTCCCTTCCAACCCAAACCATTCTGGGATTCAGTGGTGATGGTGATTACCATGATCCCCCCACTGCCCAGGGTCAGCTCTTCTTCAGGATTTTGTGATGGTTGTCTGCAAACTGACAGCCCAAAAGAGTGATTTCTGCTTGAAAACAAGAGTTGCTGGATCATTATACATTCCCAGTTGGATCACTGGGGGTGAATGATCCATAGGAAAAGAATTGCTGGTTTGGAGTGGAAAACACAGTGTCTGGAAAATATTCCTGTGATTGAGAAACGTCACTTGGATCAGCTGTAATGTCACCAACTGCCCCAGCAGCTCCACAAAAAGGGCTCTAATTCATGCCCAGGTTTCATTTGCTATGATGTTTTTGCAATCTGTGAAAAATTAAGGAAGTTCTGGCATTGGTGGGAATTAATTAATGACTTGAGTGCCCTTAACTTCCAGTTAACTCTGCCTAGGCTGCAACTCCTTGTGCCCCGAATGAACAAACCCGGGTCAGGCCAGGAGCGGCTGCTGAGCGCTGGGAGAAGCTTTTCCTCAGGCAGGAAGGGAGAGCCACTCTCTGCTGGCCCCACCTGGGGCTCGGGTTACGAGAAACCTGCTGTCAGATCTCACAGCAGTCGATCAAAACTCCTGCCAGGCCACTCTGGGGCTCCACTCTGGATCTGTCCCCACGCCGCTGGGGATGTCACCTGGCCTCCTGTCCCCGCTCTCCAGCTGAGAGGAAACTTCCCGTGGGATCTGGGCAATGCCACGGCCAAGAGCCTGAGCTCAGACCTAGCACAGGTCTCATCAGTTCTGCTGGCTGGTCCTGTGGTGCCCGGATGCCACATTAGCAATTCTGGAAGTAGAGTGTGAAAACTCTGGGTTTTTTTGCCTGTCTGGTGTGTCCTCGCTTTCCTTACGGGAAATTCAGGAGCTGGAAGCTCTCAGTGAATTGATCTGAAGATAAAAACTTCTTTAAACATGGCTTAGGCAGTTCATGTGTTCAAACTCAAATGCTGCTTCAATATTTTTGCTCTAAATTTATTATTCTTATCAAGAAAGGCACATCTTGGACTATCAGAAAGCTCCTGGGTGTTTTGAGATAGCTCTGAGGCGGAATCTCCTTGCTGATATTCTGATGTCCTCTGCACAAAGGAAGGAGGTCCCCATCCCACAGTCTGGTTGAAATGTTGAAATTAAGCAATTTTTAACATTCTGAAAGTAAAACCATGTCTTGCTTCCTGGTTGTTGTTATTTTATGAGGCGCTTTGAATCAAAAAGTTGCACGAGTCTTTCCTTGATGAAGAGGAAAGCCACTTGTAACTCCAAAACATTTCAAGTGGAAATTGTTGATACACTCTCACTTTAGCCAAAAATATAAAAGCACTTCAGGACAATTAAACAATAAATGTCTGTCATTCTCCTCCACGGTCACTTCTCCGTTTCCCTCGTGATGTTGTTCATTGAAATGCGACCACAGCATCTAAGTTTCCTGCGGTCAGAGTTTATCCTGGTCTTCCTCATTTCCCTCTCTCCCCATCTGAAGATCTTCATTCTCTCTGCAGCTCGGGGACAGTGCAGCAAAATCCACACACCAAAGCACCTGCGTTGGAAAGGGACAGGGAAGAGTTCAACAGCAGCAAAAAAACCTCTTCCTCTATTTTCCCTGATCCAAGTGAGCCCAAAAGAAGGAGCCCAATGTTGTGGTTGGCCCAGCCACGGATCCCTGTCGGAGCAGGACAAGGACACCTGTGCTGGGCTGAGCACGGCACAATGCTCGGAAATCAGGGAAAGTTCATCTCCAGGCAGGGATGGCTGCGAGGAGACAACGCACAGAATACACGGAGCCTCAGGAATGGCACAGTTCAGAAATGGGAACAGGATATGTTTTTCCCATGGTTTGGGAACAATGTGAATACTTTCTCACACACTGTTGGTGAAGCACTTTGGCACACCTGTGCACTTGGAGAGCTCTATTATACTCCAAGGTCTCCTACTCGGCTGTTAAGGGCTCTTTTCCTCTCTAAGAACATGGATTGATTACGTGGAAACATGATTTGGTTTTGTATTTGTGCTGGATCGTGAATCAGGAGGAAGTTGCAGCATGTTCTGGCTCCTGAGCGGAGCTTTCTGCTCCGCAGCTCGGAGTGAGAGAGGAGCAGGGACAGCCCGGAGATGTTTACACAGCTCCCTTTTTATTTTGACCATCCTGAATAGGGAAAAACTGTTTACATGCTCCAGAGGATGTTTTGCCACTGTCACTTCCTACAGAAACGTCCTCAAGTTTGGAGTGCTGGCAGAGACAAATCACTCCCTGTGCCTTCGGCGGGAGGCCCCCAGGAGGGAGGACAGATCCCACTCCTCCCTGGGCCCATCAGTGCTGTAATCAGCTCTGCCAGATCCAAACAAATCACAGTTGCTTCAGGGCATCTGCTTCTTGTTATTCCAGATGATTTTGGGTGAGATGCAGGGCAACAGGAGGTCTCGGATCCCTTGTTGGGTGGGATGAGCTTTGTCCCCAGATATCTCCACCTCACTCCTGGTGGGAACCACATGACCATTCAATGCCACTGGCTTCTTAAATACCCACTGCAGTGAATTTAGAGCTGCATTTTATATTTAAGGATCAGTTTGGCATGGTCAGGGGGTGGAGACAGCACAGAGCTGCTGCTCTGAGAAGTGGATCCTGTGTCACCTCCTGTTCTGAGAGGTAGCAGAGGGTTCAGCTGGTTTTCCTCCTCTCCAGATGATTTCTCGATCCCCTCAGTCACAGGCTCAGCACTGGTAGAAGTAAAGATCCCATCAGAGTGTAAATTTAGAGTCCATCATATTTGAGAGTTACCACCGGAGCCAAATTCTCAGATTCCCGAGCTCCTGCAGCTCCAGCTCTGTTGGTGCAGTTGTGTCCCGCAGGTGGGACAGCACGAGGTGTTTTTCTAAGCCGTAAAACAGGGTGGCTGCAGTCAATTCAAAGTTTACCATTTTCCATCCCCACGCAAAGTCAAACAGGGCACAAAAAGCCAGAGAATTGCAACACTTTCTCCATAAATGTCCTTTAAAAATGTTTTCAGCAATCGTTTGGCACAGGAACACAATTTCCATCAAAAACTGTTGAAGGACAGGATGGTTCCCCTCCTTTCCCTCCACAACCGGGAAGGCTAATTTGTCCCTGCAAAAACCATAAGAAATTTTCCAGCTCAGGAACCAAGCCCCAGCCAATACCTGGCCACGTGTGTGCAGGAACACGGAGATGCCGAGGGAGCTCCGTTCCCTGTGGAGCACAGCCCGTGCCATGCTCAGCCTTGGAATGAGTCAGGAGAAGTCAAATGAAAAAAACACACGAGGCAGCATCACGCACAGGGGCCGGAGCTACCTGGATTTTATAACATCCACTCCGGTTCCAATTTCATCCGCTTGGCAAACGCTCTCCTGGTGGAAATAATTGAGGCCCAAGAGTCAAAAGCGATGGAGGAAATATCTAAGCTATGAAATGTCAAGTTGCTTTCCAAAAGGGTTCCAATCTCCAACCACATCAAGAAGGGTGTCTGAAAAGACAATCAGGATTTTGGTCAATTAAATGTAGTTTTTTTAGTTTTTCTTTTGGTTGGGAATGCGGGGCCAAAGGAATGCCCGGCTTGGGGGGAGTTTTATCCTCCACAACCCTGCAGACCCTGTTTTTCAGCTGCAGGTCCTGGGGTATTTTCTCCTCAAGGATTTGTAGTTTCTGAAAAGTTCCATTCCAGATTATCCTAAGTGAGCAGTGTGGGAGCTTGTTGTTTTCATTTCCTTTTGAAGGTGAAACCTTCAACACTTCCGAACTGCAGCCAAGGCAGCAAAAGCTGAGCTGAAGGTAAATACTCACTCCTCAATTAACTCCTACTAAAACCACATTTCAGCCCGAGAGAGCAGAACGTGCTGCTCAGGGGGATTAATTTCAGATAAATATCAGCCACATCTACTGCCCAGCAAACCTTTTAATAAAGTGGAAAAGTCACTCCTGTACACGAACCGTGAGGCATCATCGATGCCTTACGAGTGAGTATCAAAGGTACCAACCACTCACTCTTCCATGTGACAACTTGTTCCTCATCCCTGAAGAGGCAGGAACTCTGTAGTGACTCTTTCAGGGTTCTTTGGAACCTCTCAGACGTCATAAAAAAGGGGAAAGAAGGATGAATGTATTCTTGAACATACCAAAAAAGAAAAAAAAAGTCAGCTTTATTTTCCCGGGGGAATTGAACTATATTAGTTTACATCCTGTGGTATGAATAAATAAACAATCCCTAACCAATTTCAGACTTGCTGCTGTTTTGGCTGGCAGAACCCTTGCTTGGAAAGGCTCGGCTAACGCTGCTCCGACCAGCTCCCATTTTCTCCTTCCCCTCTCTTCCGTGCCCCTGGGCCTCCCCACGTCCACTCTCCCTCCTTGCTGATCTCTTTCATGTTTCCTGGTTTCCTCTGTTGCCTTTTTTAAGGAGACCAGGTCCTTTCCACATCCATACTTTAATTTTAATTATTCTCCATTGCCAAATTATCTCTTGTTGCACTCTGCCACGGAGGTGTTGTCCATAAAACTCGTATTTATGGATTGGGGATAAATAGCACAGGGTTGTGGGATAAAGAACATGTTTAAAATAAGCTGCTCTGATGGTTCAGGGCTCAAGTCCTTGCCACTGAATCTTGGTGGCTTCCCTGTGCATCTCCTCTGCTCCGTTTCCCTGTGGACACCATTCCCAGCTCTCATGCCAAACGAGATGCTGCCCTGCTGAGTGTGGAAAAGGACTTCTCTGCACTAGGCCCCTGCAGTGCTTTGTTTGTGGAGTTCTGAAAAAGCCAGCAGAAAAGGAGGTACAAAAATAACAGCCCGTAAGGGGATTAAGGGCTTAAGTATAATTAAGGAACTTTGGGGCTGGGTTGTGTGGGGATAAATCGCTCCAGGTAGAAGTTGGGAAGGACCACAGTGGTTCCTCGCCATCCTTGGCCTCATTCCCACCACCAGCAGGCTCTGAGGGTGCCTCAGCCGCGGCTGTGGTGCAGAGGAGGAGCTGCACTCTCAATCATCCCCCTTGTTTGGGGGTGTTGGGGCTGAAGGTCCCGGGGAGCCCTTGGGAACAGCATCCTTCATTTCGCTGGGGTTGGCTCACTCCTGTGTCCTTGCAGCCTCCAGCCCAGGACACCAGGACACCTGGGGACAGGGAAGGACCTCTCTAAACCCCCAGGCTGAACCCGCACCCTGGCAGGTGCAGAGTGCATCAACACTGGATTTCTTCCCTCATATAAATCCAGCAGGGGAGAAAACCATCCCAGAGGCAAAGCCGGGTTGGAAAATGCTGTTTATTCCCTTGAACTTGCTGCGAAAGACACAATAGAACAATGGGCTGGAGGCGATGGAGAGGCGAAGCCCTGAGGTCACCTTCTCCTGTCCCAGCTGGTGCAGCATTGTTCCCTGATGGGAATTTCTGCCCGTGGCTCAGCTCCGTGACCATGTGTTTCCTACCACTGTTACCCGGCTGCTCCCTCCCCCGGTCCTTCCGCCTCTTTGTTACTCCCTCAGAGGCCAGGATTATTAATTAAACCTCACTCAGGCTCTCGGGCAGATCGGTATGAGGAACCTTTATCTTAGAGATAGGGAACTGATGCAAGAAGAATGGGAATGACCTTGGGAAGGCCACAGCAAGAGGCAGCATCCATACCACGAGTGCCTGCTGGGTTCAGCGCTAGGCAGGGCGCCAAAGCAGCCCTGGGAGGAGGATGTTTATGGGCATCTCGGAATGTCTGAGCTCAGGAGATGTGCAGGGGTTTCCCGGGATGACGCTCATGTGGCTGTCATACCTTCGGGATGAGAACTTGGATCTCCACAAAGCTGGATGTGCTTCCTCAGAGCTTTTGGGGCACCATCCACCCGAGACTGTGGGACAGGTCCTTGGGACATGCGGGGTTTGCTGGGACACGGATTGAACCTCAAACATCTGAGCTCCTGGAGACTGTGCACAGTATCATCTGTGTGGGTGGCTAAACCCTCTGTCCTTACAAACCTAAAAAAAACTCCTTTTTTTTTTTTTTCAAATCACCTTCAAGAACTGTCCATGGGGAAAAAAAATTCCACCCAACAACACAGAGCAAGCAATGACATGAAGGAATCTCTAAAACACATCCCATGGTTAGCAAGGGGCTTAGGGGACTCTCAGCCTCCCTCCAGCAGCACTTGCAGGCACAGCTGCACGTCCTTCCTGCTCCGCTCAGGACTGTGTATCTCCGTCAGGATGATTTATTCCGGCAAACAAACCTTTTTGGGGAAGAGCCCAACGGGAGGGAAGTGGCAGAGGGTGGGAAGGCAGCGGCTCCTCAGCAGGCACAGACAGCAAAGGACCTCCTGTTCTGGCTTGGGATCAGGGACAAGGCCAACGCAGGGGGCTCAGGGAGGAGCTCGTTATCATTTATTAAATATCTGACACCCCTCTCTTAGGACAGAGATAAATACCCACAATTTAACACAATCTAATGGATTTTGCAGGGTTCAGGGAGCGCTGCTGTTCCAGTTGTCTGAGCTGGCGGCTCCCAGTTTGTGGCCATATGGTTGGCTGTGAATTGGGCTAATAAAAATGGAGCGAACTTTTTTTATTTCTTTTTTTTCCTCTTTTATTTTTTGTTCTTCCTGACCCTGCTCAGTGCCATAAATACCTGTGTGTAGCAGAGGATTTATAAATAGCACAGTAGCATCCACTGACAGCAGACTGGTGTTAAGTCTGACTTAACAGTCAGGCTCTGGATTGCAGCAACGTGGAGCTGGAGCGGGCTGGGAGAGGAATATGTGGCCAATAAAGATTCGGGAAGCTAAAGTCATTCAGAAAGCTCAAAACTGGGCAAAAAAAAAAAAAAAAAATTATACCAGTCTGCAGTGGGACAAGGTTCTGAAATGGAAACACCTTAAGCCAATATTGCCCCTCTGAGGTAGCCCTGAAATTCCATATAAATTTACGGCATAGCTGACAGCTAGCTTGAGTAACTCGGTGTGTCTGGACGTCTGGCCCAGTCCAATAATAACATGAAAGGGAATTTTGTGCATATCCTTTGCTGATCCGGAGACTTTGGACTCGGTTTTTGGAGCTTTTTATTTTTTTTTGTTCGACGGTTGTCTACAAATTGTCGGATTCTCGAATGAATCCGTGATTCCAAAGAGTCCATAAATTTTCTCGGCAGTAGCTCCTGGTATGCGAGACTTCTGCAATTCCGGTGCCAATCGGGAGTTTTTCAGCTCCTCCGGTAACAATCCCCTTCCCTTACGGGATTGCCTCGGTTTCTCTCGGTCCCAGGCATTCAGGAGCCGTGAGTCAATGCCCAAAACTCCGGCAACTGGAGTTTAAAACATGATTATTTTTAGTAAAAACATATCAAAATAGGTGCTTTTTTATTTGCTTTCTCGCTTCTGAGTCTGTAGGGCTTCCACATCCCCTCTGCTGGAAACCAAGCTTCAAAATGAAGCACGCTGCAGTTCCCACATAAATTCCACACTCTGGAAGTTGGAGAGGAAAAGTTTTCCCAAGAAGACTGGGTTTTGGTGGATTTTTGGATTCTTTGACAGCTGATACAAGTGTGAGTGCCAGCTGAGGCTTCTCCCTCTGTTGAGGATTTCCTTCTGTGTCTGTTCCCTGGGGATTTTGGATGGTTGGACTCTTGCAGATCCTCCAGCAGAGCCAGAGAGAACATCTCACCTCTTGCTGCTCTTGCAAAAACCCTTTGAGCGGCTGATGAAGAGCCGGTGTCTGCTGTCATCAGAGCAATGGCCACGCACAAATTGCACTCGTTGACTTCAAAATCTGCTCTTTCCAGGAAAAGCCTTTTGAGCAGACAGATAATCTTTATCTCAGCCATGACTGAGAACAGCAGCATCAGCACAGAGCTGAACCCATGCGGGCTGGCTGCCCTCTCACTGTACAGTCAGACCTCTCCTTTCCCCTGAAGAATCAAAGGAATTGAAAAATTGTAAAGTCTGGATGGAAAAGGAAATGATTTTCCTGTTGGTGATTGAGTGATTCTTACTGTGGGGTCTTCTAAGGGATCCTCATGCCCAGAGAGGCAGCAAACACCAGGATTTGGGTTCATCAGGGTGACGTGGGCCTCTGGTTCCACCGTCCTTTCTATGGTAGCACACTGCCAGACAAACCCGAGGACATGTCTCAGGTCACACAGCACAAAGAGGTGGAAATGGAAGAGCTTGAGAGCTGCCGTGCTGCTCTTTGGAGGGGATCCCACCATGGATCCTGCTCGTTTTGGCTCTAACAGTTTTGAGGATGAGAACCAGTCCTCTTCCCTTCCCTTGTTGCTGTTAGTCTGCTGCAATCCTCCTAAGCTCCCACGGCAGTTTTTCCCTGCCTCACGCTGCCGTGCTGAGGTAAGAAGAAACATTTTCAGATATTGTTTCCCCTACTGAGGTGAAGCATCTCTAGATGGAGACAGCAAAGCAAGGGTTCCTTCACCGTGCCCCACTGGAACCAAGGCTTGGTGTGGCTGCACAGCCCCTCCAGTTCCTTCATTCCTTTGCTTCAGGACCCCTCCCCTAAGCAGCACTTTCCTTTCTTTCCCAAACTTTTTAGTGCAAAACCCTGAGAGCACTTTTCAACCAAGATGTCCAAAATGTCTATTTTTCACTTCTCTTTTCTCCTCTTCTCCTTCCTTCCTTTCCCTTACCTTCCCAACCCTTCTTCCTTTCATTTTATTTTTCCATTGACAGAGGAACAACCAAAAGGACGACCACAACTTTCACATCCAGCTCCTGAACCTCAGCTCGTTTTCTTTTTCCTTCGCTCCACAACGTTAAATTGCTCTGACCTCCTGAGCAAGTTTTATCTCACAAAATAAATGGTGCCGAGCTTTCCTACAGGCAATCCCGAGCCACGCTGGGCACGGCAGGATGTGTTGAACTGCCTTTTTCTTTGCTTCCCAAAGCAAATTCCACTTTCCTCCACACTTTAAAGCATACGGGAAATCATTTGAGCCCTCGCTTTAAGTCAAACTCCTCCAGTAAGGTAAATGTTTTTCCTACAAATAATGCCCTGCATGTTTGATCAACTTTGAAACCACAATATCTATAAGCACCTCAAATGTTAAACAAGGCATGAGCCAGATGTATTTACCAGCCAGGAGACTTAAAAGCCATTCTTGACGTCAAGCTGTGAAGATCAAATATTCCAACTTGGTGGCTGCCAATACGGTTCCCAAGCATTGTCCAGATCCAAACCCCATTGTACTTGTTTTTGTTTTTGGCATCTGAAGTAAGGCTTTTCCTCAGACCACTGATGTTCTTAAATAAATAAGTTTCTAGGTCAGCTTGCTGATGGATGTTAATATAGCTGTGATTTAAATCCAGTGGTGATATCAGCTTCTAATAAGGGATAAATCAATGGCTGTGGTCACTGTGCAAACATGTAGAGAATAATCTGGATTTCTGAGCAGCTTTTAGGGTGGGTTGGATCCGCACTGACGACTTCTCTGTGCAGGTTACAGAGCAATTGTACAAGTTCAGGGCTGGATTCTGACATCGTGGCTCAGGTTCAGTGGTAGCAGCACCAAAAAGTGATGACACTTGTGGAGTAAATGTCCTAAACCAGATCAGGTATGTTGGATTGTGACTCTCCACCCATTGCCACCAATGAGCACATAAAAACCCAGCTCTGACGTCTCTGGGACAAATACACCAATTTTCCGTATACTGATCAACAGTTTTCCATATCCTGATAAACACTTATGGCCTTCATGGAATTCCAACTGGGAGTAATTATTGTCCATGATGTGTGTGGATGCTGCATCAGACCTCGCGATAATCTGAAATGCCATTATGTTGTTAAAAAGGCAATAAACCTCATTTGCATCCACTCAGCTCTGACAGAATTATGGGGGAGGATTTTATGGTGAGGGTCACCTGAGGATTTTCTCTTTCCTTCTTTCTCTTCAGCTTTGTTTTAGGAGCAACCTTTGTCCCACCTGGATGCAGGAGGGACCACACGTCCTGTGAAAACAGGGATTATAGGGTGAGTGTCCCTGATGCACTTGGCATCTTTTGTCACTCAAGGAGCTGCTGGGATGTCCCAGACTGTGTCCCCTCCTGCCCCAGCAGCCTGGACATGCCCAGCCATGGATGTAACTGGTAAATAATCCCATATGGAATAATTACAGCATGTTCTAAGTGTTCTTTTTAAGACGCAGAACAAGGAGAAAGGATGAAAGGATAAAACCTGGCACCCACCGTGCTGTCCAGGATGAACAGGGAGAGAAAAAAAACAAAGTACCTGGCTTAGGCATCCTCTGGGTGATCCAGACACCACAGGGCTCTGAAGTGTCTGCCTCTCCCCAAATTTAGCTCCTCAGTCTGATGCTGCTCAGCCTTTACACCCCAGCTCAAGTCTGAGCCGGATGCCCCTGATTTAGTGCTGGCTCTTTGTCCAGGAACACCAAATGTGTGGAAGGTACAGAGGCACAGACTGCAGCATCCTCTCCTCGAGCCCCTGAAATACAAATTAGCCAGTCTGGTATTCGATCACGGGCTGTTCTTACAGCACTTTTTTATTCTGCACTTTGATTTTCCATGGCTGTTGCCAAGACCGAGTCTCTCCAGGACCCCCTCCCGTCCCATCCCATCTTGTCCAATCCCCTGGTTCTTCATCCTTGCTTTCCCCCTTTTTATTTTCCAGATCAGACCTTGGCTCCTTCTACCCCTTCTCTTCCCCACTGGCTTTTGTGGCCTGTTTGAGAGCTCGTTTTTGTGTCTGATGAGTGCCCACGAAATCTCTCCTCACTGGCACGGCTGTGCCCCAGTGTTCCCAGCACTGACTGAGTTGGTGTTTTTTTAATATTAACTTGTTCTGCCTTCCTCCTGGGTGTTGGACTGCAATGAAACGGGCAATGAATTAATGAAATATCTATTGCAGCTGACTTTAAATGATCCTAAAAAAAAATAAATCCTGAGTCCTACTTAGTCCTGATTAGCTCAATTACCTGCCAGTACAGGCTGCTTCTTTATGTTTCCTAATTCTTTGCCCAAGCTATTATTAAATGTCTGAAGGAATCGCCTTCCTCTGCTTTCCTTGAGGAAATAATTCCAGTGCCTAATAGCTCTCCCTGGCAGGAAAACTCTGCTGAAAATCTTCTTTTTGCACCTCCTCCCTTCACCCGGACAACACCGAACAGTTCCTGTCTGTCCTTGAGGAATATACGTCTTCACATACTCATAGGTAATTATTATTTTTTCCACTTTCACAAGGATTTGGCCGCAAAGTGGTTACACTTCAAAGATCCCAGCCTCAGATACTTTGGGAACACTGCCTCATTATCTGCCCTTACTGGCAGAGACATCCAGCTTCTCATCTGAGCTCCAAAAGCTGGCACCAAACTGAGCTAAAGCAGCACTTTGGGCTCTACCGCGACTGCGGGAGAAGTTCGGGACTTTGGGAAGTGACACCCAATCATGGCAACATTCCCTCTCCCTCTTGACTGGGTCCTCAGCCATAATCCAGCCTGACAGGACATCCTCGCTTGGAAATAAAATGGAAGGAGCTGCTTTTGCTCCAGAAGACTCTGAGCTCTTCCCAAGGGGCTCACCAGGAGCTGTGGGCAGCCCCTGGGGAGCAAGGCTGGATCCCTGGGCTTTTCCAGGCTTCTTGGTTTGCCTGGATTGCCCTCGACCAGCAAAACACGCATCACATAAAAGGTTTTATTGCCCAAATTTGTTGTGGCCGTGCAATAACTGCCTCGAGGGTTTTATGGCATCTTTCAAGCACGACGGATGCGTCCAGTGAATTCTGTCGCTGAGACAAACGCTTGGAAGGGTGAAATAGAAAAGTCAGATGGAGGTGAAGTCTGAGATAGAGCGACGGAGAGTCCTGACACTTCCCCAGGGGCCGGGGAAATCCCTGCCTCGAGGAACTGAACAAAGCAATGAGCTCCGTCGCATTATCACGGTCATTTCAGCAATTAATTCCCGCGGGTGCCCACGGGCATCAGGCTTCCCACCCAGGAAGGTGCTCGTGGCTTACGGGAAGCCCGTGAGCATTTGGGCAGCAGCTTTAGTCCTGGTTTTGGGGACTTTGAGCGGGGCTGAGCAGGGACGTGCCAGCGCATCCCCTCTGTCAGCACAGCACATCTGGATGCAGGGGCTGGCCGCACATCTGGATGCAGGGGCTGACTGCACAGCTGGGTGCAGGGCAGCGCCGCTGCCCGAGGCTGCTGGAGGGCTGCTCCATGACTCACGTTTTAAATCGGCATCCTAAAGAGCTCTAATCTCAGACAGAGACAAATATGCTTAATTACTGCTTTGATGGGGCTTTTCACAGCCCTTGTTTTTTGGGATTTTGGGGCTGGCAGGCTCCTGTCACCTCTCCAGGTCCTGGCAGCTGGGGTGAGCTGATGGAGACATCCCCATTTAGCACCCCGGATTACAAAGATTTTCTTGGGCAACCTGGGCTCTGCTGCCTCAGCCAGAGCTTTGCTCGAGCCCATCAAACACAGAACTCAGTTATTATTTCATAAAGTGCTCTGTAACTAAACTGATTTACGGCCTTCCTGGGGGCTGAGCATCCAGGCCCGCCAGACTCCAGACTGATGGGAATTCAAAGGGCTTAGTTTAAAACTCCCAGAAAATAAAATAAAACGGTGAATGATCTGCATGGAAATGATTCCCTGCCACAATGGCATCAGCAGAAATGCCCAGCTTGTCTATTTATAGCCTTATCTGTGCCTAAATAGCCATAAATAGCTGTGTAAAACACTGCAGCTCGATGGATGAGCGGGGATGTCTTTTCCAGCCACTGAGATGTTAAATCAATTTTATAACAAGTTGCTTTTCCAGCCACTGAGTGGCTGTAAATGTTAAGTGTTTTTACAGGCGATTTTTTCCCCAGCTGCTAAGCAGCTTTAAATGTTATCAAAAAAAAAAGTTGCTTTTCCAGCTGTTCAACCGCTCTAAGCATTTTTAATGGATTTTTTTTTTAACTTGCTAAAACCTATTTATATTTTACTCACAAAGCAAGTGCAAAATTGTCCTGGGTCTGTCTAGGTCTTGTTTTTATTGTATTTTTTTTCTTTTTCTGAAACCTGTGAATAAAAATTCTTTCTCTGTCTGAGGAAACTTTTTTTTCTTTTTTGAGGAGAGAAGGGGCTTTGGTTTAACAAGTCCAAGATGAACATTATGAGTTCATCTCAGCATTTAGATACCTCAAAAGCACCGTCCTTGTGGTGCATTCAATGGAAACACTGTTCTTGTGGTATGTTCAATGGAAATACTGTACTTGTGGTATTTTCAATGGAAAAAATATTATTGTGGCTTTTCCAATTCAGGAAATGCTGGTCGGTCTTTAAACCAGGGGAAAAAGAGGGAGTGGAGGGTGAGAGAGCTAAATTGAGGTGACAGCGAAATGGAAGAATTATTTTATTGTAACGAGGTGGGGAGAGATATACGAAGAGTTTCGGGCAGGAAAATGGAAAATTCTTGCGGCCCTTGAGGATTCATAACAGTGGGAGAAGGAAAAAGATCTGGAGTAGTGTTAAGGGAAAGGTGTAGGACAAAGCTGGGAAGGAAGAACAGTTTGATGGAAGAACGGAACAAAAAGAAAAGGAACAACATAGAACTGTGTTAGGGAATAAAGATGGGAAATCTCTTCTGTAACAATTAAGAAAAGACACGAATAATCCCTCTACTTTTGGTCCCAAAGTCAAGGATCCAAAGTATTCCTGCATGTTCGGAGGAATTAAAGGATTTTACTGTTGATTTAACCAGAGTGAAACCCCCTGGGCCAAACCCATCCTGTGGCTGCATCAGGGCTTGTTGTGGTCACTCTGGAAGAAGACTTGTAGCACTTTGGATCTTTTATCCAAGGCTTGGGATCAGCCAGGGAAAGGTGGGGATGAGGTGGCCCTTCCCACTGAGGCTGGAGCCTAGAAATGCCGTTGCTGCCTCTAAATCCAAAAAGGTTCTGGAAAAACATTCAAATGGCAACGGAGAAAATTCAAATTAGTTTTGATATCCATCAATTCCTTTGGAAAAAATATGTAGGATTTGGTTTAGGCAGGAAATAGGCAAGAAGTTCTTCCCAGTCTGCCACTCCCAACAATAATGGCTTTTAGAGATGTTCAGGAGGTGGCTTTAGTTCCCCTGGCTGGATCAGCTTCATGGTTCATGGATTCAGATGCCCTCTCAACTGACAGAGCACGTACAGCAAAAACCACCAAATATCCACATAAGCACCATGGTTTTGTTCTACTAAAAGCAAATATTCCGTATTTCCATGCAGGGAGCAGTGACAGTTGATTTTCTTTTCACTTACACCCACAAATTTTCCCTCTTCTCCCCTACCAGGTCAAGGTCTGAGCAGCTTCTCCAGTCTACAGAAATCCAGTTCCCAGCAGATTCAAAGCGCTCTTTAACCAATATTGAATTAATCCAAATTTGCAATAAAGCCTCTTTGGCCACATTCTCATCTCTTTGTCTTTGCTTTCGAAGAACTTTGGAGTTATCAGCTCTTCCTGGCCAAAAACACTGTGGAAAGTGAATTTCGGAATCACACAGAGAAGTGTTTCCAGAAAGTGACATTTTGGGTTCCACCAGGAAATATTTGCACCAGATGTGCTCCCAAATGCCTCCAGCCAGGACTGGAAACTCTACCATGTGACCAGGCAGAGTTTAGCAACTCAGATCAAATTTTGAAAACTCCTAACAACTCCCTGGAGCAGAGAGATCAGAAATTTGGTGTTTATGTAATAAATTTATCAGGTCTGATAAAATCCAAGGCCCCAGGAAATCAGTGGGAAGATTTCTTGTCTCTTCAGGAGTTCCAGGCCAACACCACCATGAATGGAATTTTTTAAAAAAAACCCGCAATTTGCTTTTAGATCACCCATGAAGAGAAAGGAAAAGGTAGCAAGTGGATTAATATCCAAAATATTTTAATCTTCCTGGAGAATCATTACAGTTGTAAATCCTGCTGGATCTTCTTTGTGTTTACTGCATAAACCGAGTTAACAACTTGCATCACCTCATAGTTATCCCCACTGACCATAATTTTATCAGCCTGTTATTAAACCCACGCATATTTAAAACTGGAATTCCCTGCTGGACCTTGGATCATCTGATATGAGGCACTTGGAATCATTTTGGAGTGGCCACAGTCGCTGCTCGCTCTCCCTCGTGGGAATCGCCGCTGGTGCTGAACCTGGACAGGTTCTTTTGAGGACAGAGAGCAAATTTTGGGGTAAAACATCTTTGTGTTTGAGCTCAGCTGTGTCAAATTGGTTTTTAATCCTTCCTGATAGTGTGAAACCTTCCGGGTGCTCTCTCCCAGGCCACCCTGGGCAGGATCTCTGAATCCCAAGGTACAAATTGTCCTCTGGGCAGCAAAATACTTTGAATGTATGTATTTATTTTCCATTTTCCTGGTTTAGGATTGCTGTTCCTTGCTTGGATGGGAGGCCCTGGCACCTCCTGCTTTCTTGGATGGCACAGGTTTCTCTGCAGCAGGTTCCAGAGCCGAGCCCATCCCGGTGGTGAATCCATCTTTAGCCTCACAAATCCCGTGGATGCTCTCACTCTCTGGGCATGGATGGGTTCGTGGTCCATGAAATCAGAGGAGATGCTGGATACATCGATTTTGGCCTCTTCCCTTCACCCTCTTTGCCGGGGCAAGATTGTTTAAGGTTTATTTTTAGAGCTTTGTCCAATCCAGTGGCAAACTGCTCAAACAGTGGAGCTTCTCCCACATCCTTTGGAAGAATTTTCCACAGCCTAATAAGATTTCAGCACTTGGAAGTTTATCCAGCCTAAACTTTCCTCTACTTAACATTGTGCTTTGAGTCCTTATACCCTTTTCACCATCCTAAACAATTCCTCTTCTCCTCCGTGTTTACAATCCACAAGATTTCCCTCTGCCTTCCAAGGAGAAGTTTCCAATCGGTATTTATGAAATGGAAAAATAAATGACAAACAGAAGGTTCAGCAGAGAAGAACCTCCTGCTCTGCAGCAGTCAGATGTTTGTGCAACCACTGGGTGTCCTTCAAAACAGACCCCATTTCCATAATCTTCTGCTGTCCAACTGTATCCCAAAGGTGTGAGACACATCTTCAGTCCAAACAAACTTCGGGAGCTGCAAACCTTCAACTTCCAAAGTCACGCGCTGTTTAAAAAACAAGGAAAAAGAATTTCAAGCCAAACAAACCCTGAATTCTTTATTTTTCCACTCTTTTGCTGTTGCTGTTTTTGACTGAGCGTGGAGTGGTTGAGTTTACACGGTCAAGGGTTGTTTGTGTGGAGTGCTGGGGCCTGGGCATCCCGTCCACAGAAACAGTTAAACCTCCCAGGATGCAGGAGCTTTGTTGTGTCTGATGAAGGCAGACTTTCATTAGGCCTTTTACCACCAGCTCTTGGAACCCTTCCACTTCATGCAAGTCAAAAAACCACAAATATTCCTCTCCTTATATCAGTACCAGAAGCTGGGAGCATGGAATGCTTCAGAATGCTTTGAACCCCGTAATTGTCTCTTGTAATAATACATTTTTTACATTCGAGCTCGGGAGTTATCAAGGAGGAAGGACGTAGCAAGTTGGTTAAAATGAAGAATTAAATTATAGTCATGGAAACAAAAAAAAAAAAGGGGGAAAAAAAAGAAAATTAAAAAAAACAAGAGGTACTTTCCACTGTTCTCAAAAGAAAGTGATTTGGGAAAGGATGAATCAGAACAGAGATCTGGATGATTTTGTGTTCCATGGACAGAGGGATGGGCGGTGGGAAGCTCAGGCTGGGATAGACCTGAGGGAAAGCTCTGGAAGGACAAAAGTCCTGGAAGCCTCTGGTGCTGCACCACCTCCTGTGAAACAGAAAGCGAGTGTTTGGAGTGCGGGGTTGTGGGGTGTAGGGTTTCTGTGCTGTATCAGAGGACATGGGAATGTTATCCCAGTCACGGAGCTGTTCTGCTCCTTATCCCATCACCATCACTGATGCAGCTCGGATCCTTGGTCACGTTCCCTGCCCGGCCCTTCCCAGCCCTGCCTGACCTCAGCTCTGCTCCACCAAAACCACTTGGTGCCTTGATTTTCCCTTTTGTTCCTGTAGAGTTCTTAGATCTGCGTTTGTGTCCAGCAGCACTTTTACAGGAAAATAGTCAATTTTATTCTCCTTGGAGATTTTAGGTGTGATCCCTGTGTTCTGAATAACTCCTTAGCACTTGGCTTTTTCCTTCTGGGCCATCTTCCTCCTCTGGATTCTACCTGAGATGTGGCCTCATTTAATCACAAACGTCTCCCCAAACCACCCTGCAGAACTCCTCTTGAGGGATACTCGAATATTTCTACAAATGGACCTCAGGAAAGATTTTGACCTGTTTAGGAATCCTAATCCCCGAATGTGCTGCCCTCCTGAGAAAGTCCAGGATGAAGAAGCCAGAGAGAAAAAACAGTGGTGCAAGGAGGTAAAAAAACCCAAACCCCAACAAAAACACATCTTTCAGAAGCTGGTTCAAGTCATTGTTAGTACCCTGTCATTTGTTTGTATCCCAAATCCACAAAAGACATCAGAAAATGAAAAACAAAACCAAAAAATGAAACCTAGCAATGTTATAAAAGAGTTTACAGCACAATAATTTTGTACTAAATTAAAGGAGTATTTTGCATCTGGAAAAATGTAGATGGAAACAGTGCATTCTTATTTTTTTCCCTAGGTTGATTGGATGATGATTTCTGGGTTCAGACATCAGTATTCAAAATAAAAGGAGAAGCTCTGACCCCTTTGGCTGTGAAATGAGCAGGAGCAGGGGGTGCAATTCAACAGAGGTGGCCAAAAGAGCTTTATCCCTCTGGTGCTGCACAAACACCCCCAGCTCTAAATTCTGTGCAGATCCAGAGCAGGAAAACTCAGGCTTTTCTTGGATTTCATGGCCATGTGACCACAAATTGTCTTTTGAGAGGGAATTGGGGTCTGACCCTGACAAGCCTGTTCACAATTCTGCTCAACTCAGGCCATAATTTCACAGCAAAGCAATGAGGAAGAGTGGGGGGGACCTGGATGTGAGGAGAAACAAGGAAGGAAAATAAGGATATATCATGATAAGGAGGGTCTCGTCAGTATTTTAATGTTTATTTATAATTTTAGGAACTTTATTAAAGAACCTGGAAATTATTCCTGGTCCAATTCCTTTAAAATTCACTTCAAACTGCCAGAGGGCAGGGTTAGATGGGATATTGGGAAGGAATTGTTCGCTGGGAGGGCAGTGAGACCCTGGCACAGGGTGCCCAGAGCAGCTGTGGCTGCCCCTGGATCCCTGGAAGCGTCCAAGGCCAGGTTGGACGGGGCTTGGAGCACCCTGGGACAGTGGAAGGAGTCCCTGCCCGTGGAACTGGATGATCTTTAAGGTCCCTTCCAGCCCAAGCCATTCTGGGATTCTGTGATTAAGCCTTGCTGAGAACCTTGCTTCTTCTTCCACCTTTAACATCCCCTCGGGAAAAGCGCCCCTCGTTTGCGGAAGGGAAAACCCCAGCAGAGCCCTCGTGCTGTCCCTTGGGAGGTGCCCAGGGAGCGCTGGGCACTGCAGTGGGCACGCCGTGCCCCAGGCCTGGCTCATCAGCTCCTGCTGTCACCCCAGGGCCGGAGCAGAGGACAAACCCCTCCGATGGAAGGGGCAGGCCCTGCTCCTGCTCGCTCCGCATCGACGCGGAACAAAGCCTTTGCTCCAGGCTGCCTTTGCTATCGAGAGCAGGGCCAGATAAGGGGGGAAAAGCCATTTCTGTGCTGTTTTATGTCAAAACTGCCTGGTTTGGCTTTTCGGTGTGGCTGGGCAATAACTCACTGCCAGCCCTTATCACCCCCAATCAGCCTCGGATAAATCCACACGGCAAAGGCCGGAGCAGGAACAAAGCGTGCCAGGCTTTGGGGGAAAAAAGAGCCTTCTCCCTCAGAAACTCATGGGAAACAAACCCAAATCAGCTCCCAGATCCAGGGGAACACAAAAAACCCCTTGGAGATAAGCTCAGGTCCCCCCCTCAATGAGCTGGGCTCCAGCTGACGCTCCTGGCGGGACCACCCGGGGTGGAGCAGGGAGAGCAGGACCTCGAGGGCCAAGGGAACAGCACATCTCCCTCCCCTCTGGCAATTTCTCTTCCTTGATCCCCCCCAGTTAAACGACAAAAAAGGGTGGGGAATGAAGAAACACTGAGACAGGTCCCGGCCATATTTCTCCAAGGATCTTCTCCCTGTGGGAACCTCCAGTGCTTGTTCCTGTTCCTACATGATTTCCTTGACCATGGATAGTGGAAGTTTTCTGAGCTCTACAGCATCAACAATGGGCTTGGGAACTCATAGAACCTTTCATTTCCTCCCTTTTATTTGGAAAGGACTTTCCTTTAAGGATCCTGCTATTTAATAGATGGGTTGTGATGTCAAACTCTTTAATAAGAGCTCTGCTTTTTCCTCTGCAGTTTTGTTTTTATTCTAAACAAGATTTTTATTTTTTTTCCTAAACAGATACAATTTTAAGGAGAAGGAAAAAAAAAAAAGCCAAACATGACCAGAAAAGACCTTATTTGTTATGGAAAAATTATAACAAAGATTTTCTGTGGTTTATTTTTCTCTTTGCTCTTCCTGTTTTTGGTAATAAAGGAATTTTTATTGTTCTTTGGTGGTAATCCTAGCTTTATGTTGAAAATCAGAAAGAACTTTTTTCCCTTCTTTTTTATTTTTTTAATTTTTTTTTTCCTCCTTCTCTGTTTCGGGTTCGGTTCTCTGGTTTGTAGCCTGGGTGGAACTAAACCAAGCATTGAAAAATGTCACCACACACGGTCAGGAATGGCTGAGCTCCCGAGCTGAGGATGCTGCTTCCCAAAATCCTTCCTCACATGCAGTGACTGACAGGGAACGGGAAGCATCTGTGCGTATTCCAGGATAAATGGAATATTCTCACCTGGCTTGTGCAGCCATAATTTCAGGGTAAATCCCAGAATTTGGAAGATTGAGGCCAGGTTTGTCCCCACTGAGACCATGAGTGACGTGCCCACTTCTACCTGGGAGGTGCCACCCAAGGATTGGTGAGAAATCTGCAGTGACCTGACCCAGATAAAAACAGCCTTTGTGGAGATTTGTTTTGGAGGATTAGGCTGGATTCATTCTTTTTTTTTCCCCTTTTTTTCTTCCCTCCTGGTGGTGGAAAGCAACAAATGGTTGGAATTTTTGTTTCTGCAAAACTGGACAATTAAATTTGATTTTTAATATGAAAAGTACCAGCAGCTGAAATGTTATAATTTCAAGACTAATTTAACTGATACTCTGCCTAAGTAAAATCATGTGCTGATCACGATAACCTTTGTTTTCCTTCTCCCAAAGAAGTTGTTCTGCCAATATTTATGCAAAATAAGTCCAAACTTGGATCACTGTCTCCTTTTTTTTAAAAAAAAAATCCCATCCTTAATTGATAAAAACATGACACAAACCAACAGCAAAACAAAGAGAAGCAGAGCAAGGAAAAACTTCTCCTCCTTCTTAAAAATGACAAAATTCCAGTGTGGGAGAGCCGGATGTGCCCGTGCAGGCTCTGCTCCGTGCCAGGGATGTCCCCAGGAGCCCTTCCCGGTGAGCACCCCAAGGTTTCCCCGCTCGGCCCTTCCCAGGGAGCTCCGAGTGGGAGCTGAGCAGTGAGGGAGATGGATCAGAGCTCTGGAAAGTGCTTTTCCACTTGCCTTTCCCCGTCCATGATAATGCCGAGAGGAAACAATTACAAATAACGTCTCTTTTATTATAACTGAGTCCGCAGCTCTTTGACATGATGGCTCTGGCAAGACTTGGAGAGACATCAGACCAATAAAACATCCTTAAATATCAGGTTTGGAAGTTAATTCATTTGGAGCCACGCTCTTTTGCCAGCAAGGGAACTTTTTTGCTGCGAGTGTTTGCCGACTTTTCAGACAGTGAGTGGAACAACACAGCGGTCCCAGCAAGGCTTCTGGAAGTTATCAATATCCAATTTGCCACTTGAGCCTTCTCACTCACCCTGAAAATGAGCTGTGCAAACACAGCCTTTGTGGTGGGGGAACGGCCGAGCCCGAGCGCCGTCTGAGCCGGCCGGGAACGCGCTCAAAGCCCTGCTCTTCCTCTGCCCCTTCCCCAGGAGCCCTCGGAAATCACAGAGCCTTTGCTGCCTCTTGCAACCAACCCCAGCCCCGAGAGTGGTGCAAATAATGTTTCCATTGCTCGCTACTGCAGATTGAGAGCGTATTTTTCTTGGAGCGTTCTTAACCTTTGGGATCTTTTCATGTTCTTTAGCCATTGTGTTTGCTTCTTCCTTGTTTTCTTGCAGGGAAAGCCGAAAGGGCTTACAATTAAAATCTTTTTTTAACAGCTTTCTCCTGTTCCCTTGGCAAAACAAATTTTTGAGCAGTTGGAACGATACAGAGCCGTTTACTCCCTCCTCAAATAGTTTTCCCCTTCTTCCAAGAAATCCTGCTCGTTTTGGATCCGATCTCTTGCTTGTGTAAGGAGGGGATACCTCCAGGTCTGGAGAGATCTGCACCAGCTGAAAGTTGTCATGGTGCAGTCAGGGGACAAATTTATTTACGCCAGGTTCTCTCAGTGCTACTTGTTTGTTTTCCAGCGTTGCAGGATCCACTGGCGACTGAGGGAAGTGGAACTGGGAGCAGGAGCTGGTGGAAGAATGGGAGGTGCTGACGCCCAGTCGGGCCGGAATGGGAGGTTACCTGGAACCACAGATTGCTGTAAAATCTGGGAGGATTTGGGATTTAGGAATCTGGCTTTGCCCATCCTGGGACAGGAGGTGACTGGGACACTCCCAGGAGGGCTTTGCTGTCCCCTCAGCTCAGTGTGAGACCCACGGGTCACCTGCAAGTGCTGGAGGTTTTCCAGTTCCAGCCTCGGACTCATGACCTGCCTCAACCCCATTCAGCTCCAAGGAGACCCCGTCCTTTGCAGAACCACCTGAGATGACCCAAAATCTTCATTTCTGCAGTGTGATACCCTTGCTAATTTTCCTCGGAGAGTGTGTTTGCTCTGAGGATAGACACATAAATCACATCAGCTGAAACCCAAGCGAGCCCATGACAAATACGGTATTTTTAAAGGGTAGTTGTTGTTCTTTTTAATGAAAGAAAAGCAAGGGGATGGGGTTGGACATTTATGATGTGCAAAAGAGGTTGTAACCACAGAAAAATCTGCCTCCAAAAGCCAAATATTATTCATTTTGGTGGAATGCACTGTTAAAATAACTCGGCCTTGAAGGAAGAGGCAGCCTTATGTAAACCAGCAAGTTTGCTTTCTTTTGAACACACAACCTTACAAAAATCCCATCTGTGTGTGCATGGGCTGTCTTCCTATAGACTTACGGATGTCACTTGATCAGCTGTGCCCCTCACGAGTCTTACAGAGCACATTTTAGGAGCGAGAAGCACAGAGGAAGGCGATGTTTTGAGCCGTGACGTCTTCCTGGGGCCATGGAGCAGCATCAACAAACCCCAGTGCTTCACCAGGAGTTGATAATTCACTCATGTGCGTTCCTGGTCCGCCACTGATTTCATTTTAGAAGGGCTTAATCAGGCTGAAAATTCATCCCCAATCCTCTGCCAGAGGTGGGAAACCCCTGCCACGAGCAGTCCATCAAAAAAATACAGAGCCTATCGAAGAGGGTGATTAAAACACTGCCGTGTCTTCAAATTTAAACAGAGTTTCTTTAACCAACAACAAACTCTGAAGTTTTCCGTGGAAGTTGAACAGGCAGGACACTGAGGAGCTCAGTTCTGTGGGGATTTGTATGGAGATTTTCAGCTTTCTAGGGATCCTTAACGGGATTAAGGACAGGTTTGCATGGATTCACCTCTCGAGTTTGTCTCCCATTGGTTCCACCTGCCTTTTGCTCCCTGAACAGGCAGGAACTTCTCTCATTTCATGGAGCTCCAAAATTCCTTCTGACGTTTATTCACACCCACAAACTTTGATGCTGCTGCCCATTTTCCCTCCCCAGCCTCAGGATCATCCAAAGTTGATGCCCCATCCATTCCACCAACCCGTTTAATAAAAGATTGAGGTTAGTGTTGCCTTACCCTGAACTAATTGTGATTTTCTAAAATACTAATTAACAACTGCAGGGGGAAAAGGGACTGCAAGGGAACCAGCAAGGGGCCGATTGTGTCCTGGGGCTTTAGTTATTGTCCATAAACCCTACAGGGTATGTGGCTCTCAGGGCTCTAAACCACACAGATTGTGTTTCCAAACACTGTGGGATCTTTCCTTTTTCTTTTCAGTTCTCCACACTTTCAGCATTCCCTGGAGAACAGGGACTGGTCCTTAAAAAAGGCTCCTGGAGGCCAACCCAGGCACATGAGGGAGGAGACAAGAAGCAGAGGTCAGCAGTGATTTACCAACTGCAGGCTGGGATGAACAACCTGCTGCTTTCTGTGATTAAAGGGCTCTGCAGAAAAGGGCAGAGATATAAATTATTTGATCCTCCTCCTTGTCTGTGTGTGGAAACGTGGAATGCTGCTGAAAACCCATTCTCCTTCTGAACCGAGTTCTTAACAAAATAGATAAACTTAAATTTAGGTCTCTTTCACAGCTTGAATCCCGCAAAATACTTCAGGTGTCTGGGAATGCTGCTCCAAGGGGGGTCTTCCTCATCTTTCCTTCACTCAAATCTGCTTTTTGTTGTCCTCTATTTTCCAGAATAATGCTCATTTTCAAAGAATCCTGGAATGGTTTGGGTGGGAAGGGACCTTAAATATCATCTGATTCCAACCCCTGCCGTGGGCAGGGACACCTTCCACTATTCCAGGTCGCTCCGAGCCCCATCCAGCCTGGCCTCGGACATTTCCAGGGATGTTTTTTTTTTCAGGACAGTTCCTGTGCAGATGGAAGACCCCCCATTCCCATAATGAATGCCAAGATGATGAGCTCTCCTGGGTAAGGATGCCCTCGGGAATGACTTTGCTGCTGTTCTACCCTGCAGCCAGGAAGCTGCACTTGGAAAAGTCGGCAAGAGCAACAGGCAGATCAAACACTCCTGTTTCTATTTTTCCTCCTTTGATTTCCACCCCGTGTAGCTGTAGGGGGGGAAGCCTGAAAATGTGATCATTTAGCTGAATGTTTGATTTGAAAGGGTTTAGAAATGTTTAAAATAGAGGACAAACTACTCAGGGTGATTTTTGTGTACCTCATGTTGTTAATTTTCATACTTCAGCTTCTCTTCTCCCACCACTTTCTGTCCCCATCAATTGGATTTATTTTTTTTAAAATCCTGCTTAATTTTTGCTGGGAGTGGATGAAAAGCTGTGGCTGCTTTTCTTGGCCTCGGGTAAAGTTCTATGTGTGCAGTAAAACTATTCCCTGCTATTATCACCCCGGGAGTCAGACACATAAAACCCCATTTTATCCACGGGATAAAGGAGAATCGGAAATGCTTCTGACTTAGGATAATTGGTGAAAAATGCTAAATTCAATAGGTGATCTTCACTGATGGAAGTGGAAGTAGAGTGGGCCTGTGTTGATTTATACTCCTTTAAGGTTTTCACCCACAGCAAGAAGGGAAAAACATGAAATACTCGATATTTTCCATGGGGGGGGAAGGAAGGAAGGAAGGACGGAAGGAAGGAGGGAAGGGAGGGAGGCAGGAAGGAAGGAAGAGAGGAGGGAAGGGAGGGAGGCAGGAAGGAAGGAAGAGAGGAGGGAAGGGAGGGATGAGAGAAGGAGGGAGGGAGGAGGAAAGGGGGGAGGGGGGAGGGGGGGGGGGGGGGGGAGGAGAGGGAGGGGGAGGGGGGAGAGAGGGGGGGGAGGAGGGAGGGGGGGCGGGGGGCGAGGGAGGGAAGAGAGGAAGGGAGGGAGGAAAGAAGGAAGGAAGGAAGGCCTTTCTCACTGCGAGATCCAGTTTTGAAGGACAGAGAGCGTAAAGAACAGAAGTTTAGGGTTTGAAACATCACAGAGAGGGAAACCAGAAGAAAAGGAAAATAATCCAACAGAAGTGAGTGATGAGGTTACTTTTATGATCAACCTCATGATTACATTGCCCTGAAGGACAGAGTCAGAGTTTTCAAGGAGTTTTTCAAGATCAAAAAAAAAAAGGCAAAACTGACAATAATTAAGGGGTTACATTTCAGATGAGAAAAACTCTCATTGAAAGGGGGCATCTCAAGGAGTCACAGAGAAGTCCTGGAGAAAATGAGACTCATCCTGCTCCACAGAGGCTGGCAGGAATAGGTCACTCTATAGTGACAATATAGTGACAATAAGCCACTGATCTGCTTGATTTCGGGGTATCCACCCCACAGGGTATTTAGGCGGCAGAAATGGAGTTATCCTTCATTTTTTAATGTGATCCATATGACATTTAACCCATTAGTGAGCCCTCATTGCTGTGTGCTCCTGCACATACTCACCGACCTCACCTGAAATTGTCCTGGAAGCAGGAAGTCACAGAGCCTGGAGATGTCCCAGGTTCCTGGGCTGGGTTCTGCAGGGAAGAACCTTCCCAAGGGATCAGCTCTGCTTCCCATTTTGGCTTGTGCAGCTCCTCTGCTCCAGGAGGCAGCGGGACGTTTGCTGACAGTTTGATGCAGTTTGATGACAGGGGGAAAAGGGCTTTGATAAATATCAAACCCTGTCATTACCTCATTTTGGTGCACTCTGCATTTTTTCCAAAACAAATTCCACAGAAAAGTCATGTAGGAAACCATAGCTTTCTACAAAAGAGAACCCACAGACTGATTTTTTTTTCCCCCCCGCTTTTCTTAATATGGAATGCAGGGATAAAAATTCTTCATTGAGAAATACAGGGCAGGGAAAAAAACAGAGGGATAAAAGAAAAAATTACCCCAAATCTATCAATGTCTAAACCAATCTTTCTGGAAAAAAAAGTCCTATCTTTAAGCTCTCCTGTGAAAAAGTGCCCAGTAAAGATACTTCGAATGAAGTAAATGAAATCACTGTTCATACCTGGGAGCAACTATTGATTCTTTCCATTCTTTTATCTGGTCCCAGTGATGATATTTCTTCAAACAGCAGGATATATTTGCTCATTATTTTGATATTAATTTGCACACAACTTGGAAAACGTGCCGGTTTGGTAAGGAATAGAACCATGGAATCATGAAATGCTTTGGGTGGGAAATGACCATAAAGATAATTTAGTGCCACCCCTGCCATGGGCAGGGACACCTTCCACTGCCCCAGGGTGCTCCAAGCCCTGTCCATCCTGGCCTTGGGCACTGCCAGGGATCCAGGGGCAGCCACAGCTTCCCTGGGCACCCTGTGCCAGGGCCTGCCCACCCTCACAGCCAGGAATTTCTTCCCAATATTTAATCTAAACCCACTTTCTGTCAGTTTGAAGCCATTCCTCCTTGTCCTGTCATCCCATGATCCTGTAAATGGTCCCTCTCCGTCTTTTCTGTCAGCCCCTTCAGGAACCGGAAGGCCACGACGGGGTGACCCCAAAGCTTCTCTTTTCCAGGCTGAACAACCCCAATTCTCTCAGCCTTTCCTCACAGGAGCAGAGTTCCACTCCCCAGATTAACTTGGTGGCCCTTCTCCAGCCTCGCTCCCACGGACCAAAGCTGATCTTTACAATTCTCAACCAAAACTCCAGACCTGAGGTTTAAATGGAATCAGTGCTCACAGAATCACGGAATGGCAGAATGGCTCGGGTCGGAAGGGACCTTGAAACTCATCTCATTCCAAGCCCTGCCATGGGCAGGGGCACCTTCCATCAGCCCAGCTGCTGATATCAAATTCATATCAAAGTGTTTTCATCTCGAGCTCACCTCAGGCCCCGGGAATGCCCGAAGATAAAGTTCAAAGCTTTGCAGTCACTTTGATGCTCATGTCAGTAGATTTTGTGGTGGCACTTGAGAGTGACTCAGCCCTGCTCACATATCAGTCAGTTTTTTGGTGGATATGTTCTGGTCCCTCCCCTGATGAACTGTTCACCCCCAGCCCCGGCCAACCACAGCAACGTGGGGTTTGAAGCAGTGGAAACACACACAGATCACAACCCCAGACCACCACGACGCTGGCCCCACTGCTGTGGAGGGTAACAAATCCGGGTCCTTTGGTGAGAAAATGAAGGCTTTGTCATTTCTTGGTCTAGGGTTGCACAGGATCTCGATCCAGTTGGAAACTGCTCCGTGGAAATCATTAGAAAATACCAACTTTCCATATGGTAATTTCCTGAGAGACGTGTCGCCGAAATAGGAGCGAAGTTCAAGAGAACAAACATGAGCAGCAAAATAAAGGCACCCGCTCCAAAATCAGCCAAACGCAGGGCAGCCAGAAATGCCATATTTAGATTCTTGCCATGATCTACCTGATTTCAATCAAGGTACTGGGCATTCACTGGGCTCAGGCTCCTTTTGGAGATCACCCGTGGTGGATAATTCCTCCTTGGCTTGGTCCTTTCCACATAGATCTCATGGAATAAAAAGCATCACTAAGTTCCCCCTGTCACAGAGGAGCAGCGAAGGTTTCGGAGCCCCGGAATGTTCCTTTGGAATGCCACGGCTCTGCCATCCTGGTGACTCCTGCGTCCTTCTGCCAGCTGAAATTAAATAATAGCCTGGTTTATTGAAACATTTCATAGTCACCACTTATGGGCTGCCCAGCTCTTCTAATTTCCTTAAATTTACAGTTCCTGCTTCTTTTTATCCCTTCTTTACTTCAAACTGATTTTGTTGGCATTTGTTGAGCCTGGAGTTCTGCACCAAAGAATCCGCAAGACACCTGGAGCAGTAACAACACTCCTCTCTTCACCTCTCCAGTTAAAATCAGGGGTTTAGATGTCGCTTCAGCCCTCCCACCAAATGGCAAATCCTTGGAAACAGGCGTGTGCAGGAAGGCAGCAGGCAAGGGAGCACCTGGGTATCCAGCACAGTTTCAGTGATGTGTGGTGTTGGGAGCTGCAAACATCTTCCTTGTGGGTTTTTGAGCAGGGGTTCAGAGATGTAGCGAGGTAGGAGTTCAGAGCGAGGAATGAATCATTTATTAAATTTACAATACTATTTATATATTTTAGTTCTATAAAGCAATTGAACAGTGTTCACACTTCTCCTAGGGTGATTGGTTAAAGTCTCAGACACCCACTTAGAAATGTTTTTTCCTAATATAATGTACACAAGGTCAGAAGATACCAGATATGAATGCTATTTACAAAAACCCTATCTATTGTTTCCATAGCTTACACAGCAAAGGAAAAGTTCTCACAGAATGAATGTAAGAAGAGAAAATTTCCCTGCTAACAGCATTTCAGCATCCACATCTTCCTCTCCCCGCTTCTTATAGGAATTCTTGATATCGTGTCAGAAATAAAACAGCTTTCACCAATGTAACTCCTTGTTGGGGCTTAGGAGTCGCTTCAGGAATGGCAACGAGGAAAATCCCATGCCCCAGTGGAAGGGAAATCCATGGCTGTGAGCACAAGAGTCCCCCACAGCTTGCCCCAGAAATCAGGGTTTGTAGGGTTGTTATCGGCGCTCTGGGGCTGCAGCCAGCACACAGCTCCAGGCTCCCTGTCCGGCGCTGCTCCTCACGGATCTGGAGCTGGGATTTGCCACGCAGGGGACAAGGACAGTGTGGGGACCACCCCAGTTACCATCAAACACTGAAATCACACGGAGTCACCTCTGTTCCAGTCAGGACTCCTTTTGGCACAGGACCTCCGGCAGCTTCGCCGTGTCCATGTAACGGGGAGAAGAACTGGAACGTGTTTCACTCACCATTTAACCCTCACTGAAGGAAAAAGGACTTTTGTCTGGAGCTGCTTTTGTCTAAACTGCTTCTGGTGAGCACTCAGGTTTTTAACTTTTCCCTTGTTGATGTAAAAACAAGTGTCTGCCTCCCTGAAAAATTGGGAATTTTTACTGCAGACTTTGGGCAAAAAGCAAAACTATTTTGGCTTCAAACCAAAAACTTTAAGCTTAAAATGGCAAACCTCTCATTTTCAGCCAAACAATGAAAACGTTGGTTTTGGCTGGACATTTTTGGTTTTCCAACTAAAGTGATCTTTTTCTCGGTCAAAAATTTTCCATGAGGTGAGGAATAAACATTACGGGTAAGAGCCTGGTGGAACTGGAAGGAAGGAGGGAAGAGAGAGAGATAAGGAATAAAAACAGTTTATCACAACCATCATGAGGCTCCTGTTACCAAGGTCTGTGACAAGGCACGGCACCAATCCAGTAAAGAATCCCTGAAACCTATAGCCTGGGATATTTATAGCAGGATTCACGGTCACTGGATGTTCTCTAAACAAATTTATAGGACTGTTTTTCTCCTGGTTGTTTCCTTTTTTAGAATATTATCACCAGGAGAAGCACTCCCAGCCTCTCCTACCTGGACAGAGTTCTCTCTGCTGGCCCAATGATCTCAGTTGCTGCACAGGCAATAAAAAGTCCCAGGCGCTTGTGGGTGACTTTATTAATTCACAAAAATTCCAAGCCCTGTGCAGGCATCTGGCAGGCAGAGGAGATGCCCTGTCACCTCTTTCCCCGCAGTCTGGAAGGAGAAGAGAATGTGTTTGGGGGTGGAAAAGCCATTTCAGACCAGGGCATGAGCCACCCCGGCACAGGATGTCCCACGGGACTCTCCAGCTCCAGGTGGGCTCCCTGGCGTGGGTATCCCCCAGTTTAAATCCCAGCCAGGTCTCTCCTTGTGACCTGGTGTGCCTCAGAATGGGTATTTCCCCAGTTTAAATCCCATCCACATCTCTCCTTGTGACCTGATGTGCCTTAGAATGGGCTGGAATCAGGAATCTCTGCAAATACGGGAAAAGGTGGGAGGATACGGAGGTTAGCAGAGGGAGAACGGAAAAGGTGCAGCCTGCAGGGAAGCTCTTTCTGCCGGTCCATACCTGCTTTATTTAGGTGCTTTTTGATTTTCTGGCTGATATTTGGCTCTAAAGGGCCAAAGGAGCAGCTGGGCAGTGGCAAGGGAAGTGTTCTCCCATGGCACCAGTGCATGTCCTGGTGTTGCCCTTCTCCCTTCCCACATCCCAGGAAACGCTCCACCATTCACAGGAGCGCTGCCGGTCCCACCACAGGTGGAAGCCTGGCTACTGGGGAGGACAAAGATGAACTCAACTGTCAAGAGCTGGTGCTTTCCCCTCCCAGTTTTCGTGCAGAATCCACCGGCAGAGGCAATTTTTTAATCACTGTTCTAATGTTTCCCAACATAAAGCGGCTTTCGGGACGTGACGCAAACCAGCGGTTTAAAGCCATAGATATTTCTAGTTAATCTAAAAGATTAAGCACCTCACAGCCACTGGAAAGTGCTCCTTGGAACTACAGTATTATGGCCTTGGATAAATCTGGTTTTATAATCCTGCTTAGTCTGCAGTGATCTGGATAAAAAGAGCCCCATCGTGGAGAACGAGGCTCAGAAAAGCAGTATTTAGGCAAGGGGAGGGAGACGGGAGCACGCATTTTCTGCAGGGACAGGAAGGTGGCCCAGGCTGTCAAAGCGCGTTAGGGACACACCATAATCCCCGGTTACCCTTCCCAATGACACTTCCCAGAGTCACCTTCCTGTGAGGCCCCTGCAGAGAGCAAGGACGGCTCGGATGGGGGAGGGAGGCTGAGGGTGATGAGCGAGGAGGTGCTGGAGGTGCTCCCAGGCCTCCCCAGGGACCTGGGCAGGTGTCCCTTGGATCCGGAACGTGAGCGAGAGCTGCTGAGCCCGTGGGCAGCCAAGGCAGCAGTTCTGAGGGGAAAAATAACCGGTGCTTATCTCCCTCCTCACCTTGGGGAGGGAGGCGGGAGCAGAGGTGAACAAACACACAAACCAGTGGATTACCGGGAATCCCAGTTTGCCTTCCAGCACGGAAACATTGCCTTCCAGCACGAGTTTATGTGGCAGCTCTCTGAGGGAAGGCTGAAGTGCTGTCTGCACTCTCCACTGGGAACGCCTCTGTCCTACAAAATTTTCATTTGATTTAAGTGAAGTTTTTATATTCAGCTCGAGTTTAAAGTGCATGAGCTCATTCATTACATCACCCGTTTATCTACAGGGTTATTAAAGTGCTGATCAAATGACAAGCACTGGAAACATTTGTCACAATCAAGGATCTCAGGAAATACTTTTTTAGCACTTGTACAGCCTGTATGAATAGCTGTGAATAGTGTGAAATAAATTAGTATTAAATATATCTCTAAATCCAGTGTTTCCTGTATTTCTGAAGGAAAATGACTCTTGCCTGGATTTCTGATGTGCAGTTAAAACACAAGTTACTGAATTAATACACAAATTACTGGGCAGAATTCCCCTGTCTGTGTTTTGCAGCTCATCAGATCCGTGGGCCACAATGGCTTTATACTCAGAAAAAGCTGTGAACAAACAAGCTGGGCACTGCATCTGCAGCTGCATCTGCAAACAAACATTTCACAGCTATCCCACAGAGAAAAATCAGTTTGAATTGCAGATCTTCCTGCTCTATAGCCTTTGTCTCTTTGGAATCCACGCAGGATTTTTGGCAGTGAAGTCAGAGCCTGGAAGTGTTGAATGCACCAAACTTAGCTCCTACTCACCCTAAGTGATAATATTAAGATAATAAGCCTGCCACAAACTTTATGGCAGCAGAATTCAGCGAGGAGAAAAGGCAGCTTTTAGAAAACAAAGCAACCCATGAAATTCATTACTATGAGGCACAAATTACTACTGCTATTATTATCATCTAGTGCCTCTAAGCTGCTGGGATGAATAAGGGCTCTTCTGCCTCGTACAAATAAAAGGATAAGAGATCATTGTCATCACAGATTTAGTGGATTAAGAAAATGATATGTGCATAATGAGTCTCTGGAAATAGAATATTGGCATGATTTTTTAAGCTTGCTGGAACTCCTCGTGTCACACATGGCTTGAGCTGACCACTGATTAATTTAGACTTGAAAAAAAATCTCACTTATGTAACTTAAATCTCCCTGTTTTTAAAGATCTGGTGGGCTTTGCCTCGAGAGACAGGAATTGTTCTGTAGGAGCAGAATTCCCTGCTGAGCCTGGTGCCAACAGTGGGATCTACTCTGGGGCACACCAGGAGATGAGAAGAGAGCAAAGACTTCCAGACTGGTGGGATGTCTGCTGGAAAGGAGCACTGGACCAGTTTCCAGCTTTTCTCTGATGAACAAGTGTCAGCTACAAGTATAAGATCATCCTGTTGTTTTGACAGAGGTGAGATTTAAATAAACAAACACTATTTTTACCAGCAGAGATTTTGGCTCCCTCTCCCAAAGGAAGGGTCCATTTTTTCCATTTGTGCCTGGCAGAAAACCCCAAACCCTTAAAGATTGGTAGACACTGAACCAAACAAAAGCAGGAGAGCTGATTCCACCCAAAGTGAACATCCTGAGGTCCATGTTCCTGCATGAACTCCTGATGCCAAAAATTGAACACAGGTGAGTGTTCCCTTTGTTGTACTCCTCTGCTAAGATGCTCCTGGCACGGAAAGGACCCATTTCCATGGTAACAACCTGTGGAAATCAGCAGAGTTTCGGTGCTTTTGGCTGACAGCCGATTGCTCCATGAGTTCTGATTACCTGAGTATCTTTTTGGCTCACGAACACCCCTGTGGGACCATGATGAGGAACGGAAGACAATTCTGAACACGTCTGTCATTAGCCAGCAACTTGGTCGTCATGGGAAACCCGGAGCAAATTTCTGCTCTGAAACCATCCAGAGCTACGGCGGCAGAAAACTTTGGGATGCAGCTTCTCCTTTATTCTCCTCATTAAAAAGTTTGTAGCAACTCTGTAAGAAAAAAGGCCAAAGCAGCAGTGAGGATATCCCTCCTTTCTGCCCCGGCACTCCTTTGTTCCCGTTTCCTTGGAGGAAAGCGCTGCCACCGCCGGTGCTAAAGGAGCGGGATGCAGCTGAGGCCGAGGTTACACAAGCGAGGACAATTCCTGGAGTCCCCATGTTTTCCCAATAACGAATCCTGCTCTAGCGCAGAAGATCTGCCCTGCCTGGGAAACAATGCGAGGTTGAACGAGGACAGAGCAAAGAATGACATGTCATAAAAGCCTGCTGCTCCCGGGTGCCAGCAGAGCCCTTCCCTTCGCATGGGTGCTCTCGGGCAGCCAATGCGAGGCGTTTGGAGCATTTGGTAGACAGCTGTTCTGCTCAGAGAGCCATGGTGAGAGTTTTCAAGTCAAAACCACAAAAATGAGTTGATGATGCCATTTGGAAGCCGTGCCCACAGAACTCACCTCCTCTAACTACGTTGCTGGTTTTTAGGAGCAGAGCTCAGCTTTTTACCCTCTCCCTGCCCTGCTGCTTTCCCTTCTGTGCTCCTCCAAGGAGCCAAACCCTGCTGGAGCTGCAGATACCAGGCTGGCTCGGGAGGGAGCTGCAAGCAGAGCAGCTCCAGCCATCCTGGGTGGTGGAAGTGATGGGACAGAGGGAGGCAAACGAGCTCTCATCCTGTTATCCTGGAGAATCTGCACCAGGAGCAGAGAGGAGCACGCAGAGTACATGAGATATTTTGTTGGAGTGTCGCTTCCAGGCACTGAGACTTGTCCGGTAGAAGGGGTGAAAGTCAGAGAAGGTTTTCCCAAGGTCACTTGTGGTTAATTGTGAACCTGTTTACTGTTAACTGTTTACTGAGCTTCTCCAGATAGGGGAGCCAAATTTACCTGAGCTACCACATGCAGAGATACTCATTAAACCAAAGTCCAGGATATTCATGGAACTAAGAGTCCAAGATATTCATTAAACTAAAGATCCAGCCTCCTGGAAGACATGGAAGGAGAGGGCATTTTAATCAAAGGCAACACATGAGAAAAGAATGCAACCATGAGTCTTCTTGGGATCAATCCTCAAATTAAACTGATTTTAACATTTTCATCACTGATGCTGAGCTTCTTGAAAAGTCAGGGTTGAAACACAAATGCCGAAGGAGGGAAATACCAAAGGGGAAGAACCCAGCAGTCCCAAGGGGCTGAGTAATGGCAGTGAGACGGAAATTTCATACCACACAGTGTCAGAGAAATGGCAATAGCACGAATTTTTGCTACATGATCAGAATAGAACAGATAGAACAAAAGGGAAAAGAGGAAGATGTGGTTATGAACAGAGGAAAAAGATTAATCCAGCTCTAGACTCTATCAGAGGAAATACTCCCAGACAGGAAATTATTACTGTTGTATTACTATAAGTTACTCTTTCTAACTGAGACCATGTCCTTTTTTTTTTCAAATATAACAATTACTTTGATATTCTGCATAGTTATTTTTGTTCAGGAGAATGAAACTTCAAACATGGAATTGGCACTAAAAAAGTGGATGCATCAGTAGTTCTTCAAACATTGATACCTTTGAAATCCTTCTTTGCCAAGTGTCAGAATGCACAACCGACTTCCAAAGAAGAAATTCTGTTATTTCCTTTCCTACTTTTCTTTTTTTTTCCCCCTCTGGTGTTTCTTGACTCCCTTATTACAGCGATGTTTAGCATGTGCCTGCTGTGCAGAGCTCGCTGGTTTGCCTGTTTCCCACTTCCTTTTCACATCACTCTTAATGGGCCTTTGAGGACATCTCCGTGTTCCCGTGGCGTTATTTATGGCTCTGACATCACCCCTCAAGGTGAACAGCTCTTTGCTGCCGAGCTTTGGCTCTTTTATAGCAAATCTGCCCGCTGCTTTCTATAAAAACAGGAAGACAGCTGCAACTTTTATAGGTGAGAATGAAGGTTTCTCCCTCTTCTTAACATCCACTTCGTCACGGGGAAGTTTAAAATGAGTTTTGGGGGGAGAAACACAAAGGCTGAGTGTGGTCTGTCAGGGCTGAATTTTATCTGTCAGCCTTCAGCTGACGTGAAACGAAATGCAGAAAGCCACTCCAGATGTTT
This sequence comes from Callaeas wilsoni, assembly GCA_013398955.1. NCBI lineage: Eukaryota > Metazoa > Chordata > Aves > Passeriformes > Callaeidae > Callaeas > Callaeas wilsoni. The sequence goes on along the minus strand of VWPU01015487.1, from coordinate 8,359 downwards.
TTGTCATCACTCATGGCTTACATGGGTGCAATGTGGGCAAGCACAGTGCAGAACAGAGAAGAAAAAAGGGGCCTTGGCTCACAGGATCAGGTTTTTCTTTACAAACATCTTTTTTAATATTGTGTGTGCACAATGTCTTTGTCGAGTGAAAATAAAGCTATAAAGAAATATGATAAAATTAAGAAATAAGCGAGTGACTGCTGAAGTTGGAAGTCCAGGGAGACCTGCTGTCATTAATATTGATGGTAATTTGCCTAATGAGCTTTAAATCACATTCAACCTGGTCAAAACGTAGGGATCAGTATTTCAAATGCAAACCGGGTACCAACGGGTTCTCGTTTTGAAAGGTGTTCAGCTTCCTTTAAGATTTCTGGAATATGGATGTAGTGGGAGGAAAAGGATGAGGGACTTTGGATTTTGCTCTAAAGCTCTGGGCAATTTGGCAACGAGTCCCTTAATAGCACACTTAGATCGGGTACTGAGAGGTTGAAACAGAAATCACGTGGCAGAAAGAAAATATCTGAATGTGGGTATTTGGAGAACTGGGAGTGCAAGAACCATGAGTAAAAAACGTCATTAAAAATATCAGCAAATCACAGGCATTGGGAGCACGTTTTTCACAGAGGCAGAGGGGATCAGGAGGTTTATTAGATCTCTTCTTGTCACTCCAAGAGCTCATTTGGTAAAGAGAACTTGCAAACACCATGCAAAGAGTGGTTTCTAATATCAGCATCTAATTAGAAACAAAACGAAGTTAAATTCCTCCTAGGTGGGTTTTTTCAGCTCTTTTTCAGTTGCATTTTAAAAGAAGTCGTTGCTATTATTCACACCTTCAGCTGCTCTGAACAAAGTGATATCACGGAGCACAAAACACGCCTTTGCCTCGGGCCCTTTCTGCACTTAGCCCAACGAAGCTCTGGGAACAGCTGGAAGATCTGAATGGCTGGGTGGGTCAGATGGAAAATTCTGAGTGTTGTCACCTCTAGGATATGTCTTTGTGTTGGCAAATAATGAGAATTCATTAAACCCTTTTGCTCATCCGCGGGAGGGCTCCAGGTGCTGAGCCATTCAGGGAAGTTTGTATTCCAAACCTTTCCACGGAGCAACAGGGAGTAAATCCAGCGTAAACCCAAGAATCAGCTCTGTTCTGATGGAAAATATCCACTCGTTTACAGCTTCAGTGTTCCTAAACGAAGAACTGACCCAAAATTATCTTTACCTACAGATTGTAGTTTGTGCAGGTGCTTCTGCCTCCATGAACTGGTGCCAAACCTCCCAGTTCTTGCCCCAAATTCTGGGCATGGTGTTTGCCACATCATGTGCACCTCTAGACGTCAAACTTTTACTTCCCTGAGTGTTTCTGTCTCGATTTCTCCTCCCAAAATGGATAATTTGGTGTGCCAGAGCAGTGCTGAGCTGCTCCAGGCTCCAGCAGCAGCGAGAGGCTTTATTTGACCGAATGAATGGTCAAACATTTTTCCTGGAACTTCCAGCAGCTTTTTCTCTGAGCGCTCCCCACCCTGAGGGCGTGTGAGTGCAGATCTGTTTAAATAAAGACAACTCATGGAAAACTTTCCTGGGGGCACTGCTGCCTCCTGATCAGCGGATCTTGCTGATGTGTGCAGGCTGATCCTGCCACCACAGCTTCCTCAGAACTTTAGAATTTGCTCTCTGCCTTTTTTTTTTTTTTCCACTGTCAAGTGGCCAAATATTTCAAACATTTTCCTTTGACAAATGTGTCCTTGTGGGGAAAAGTCCATTAGTAACAGAGTAGTTGCATCTTGTCAGGACCAGACTTTAATGGCTGTTTGAATTTTAACTACTATTTGCTAACTATTTCTGTTCAAGCCAACTAAGACCATAATAAAAGCCATTAAATCCCAAGTAAGTGGCCCCAGTGTAGCTGCAGGGTATAACACTGGGTCTGATCTGAATTTATCCACTGCAAAGCAAAGCCTGTGACCCTCACAGACTTTTGGGAGCTGGAAAATTTTCTGTTTTCCAGAAAGGACTGCCTGGAAGAATAAAAGTACTCTTCTTTGCCCCAGGGAAGGCCGAGCAGGGCCTGCAGGTAACATGACACACTGTAATCCATTTTCCTATTTGCAGGATGAATGAAGACACTGTCAAATATCTGGCACCGAATTTCTAAAATATATGGGACAATGCAAGCCAGTGTTTGGATGAGTGGAAAAGTTCCCTGTGCAGAGGGACAGAAAACACAAAGCTTTGCCCCTCTGACCGTGGCAGTGCCCAATGCTCCTGGTGAGCAGGCAGCCTGAATTTGGCATTTTTTCATCCTTTTCACCCATTTGCTGCTCCCTGAGCACCTCATGGCGTCATTCTGGGAATTGCGGACCAGTGGAACAGCTGGAACGGGCAGGGAGTGGAGGGAAGGGACGGGAATGGAGGTGGTCACCCACAGCCAGTCAGAAAACCCACCTGCAAAAGCCCCCCCAAACATCCTCCACGGATCAAAGGAGATGGAAACTGCTCCTCACCTCCTCAAAAGTGAGAACACAGGCCCTCCTCAGCCACAGCCTTCCCCTCCTCCATCCCGAGGCATCCCTGGGGGGCTGTGCTGTCCATCTCCTGAGCCAGGGGAAATACAACCCAGCCCCGGAGAGATTTATCCTCCACGTTCTTATTTCCTGCAAAGGCGTGGGGACAAAAATTGACTCTGTCGGCATTTGCACTTACTCAACAAATCTAAGCCATTGAAGGTGGTTGGAACTAATAAGTCAAAATCTGTAAAAGTTAAAAAGAGAAAAGTTAAAGGCGTGATTCTCAACTGGAAGGATTTTTTATCTTTAAATAGGTGTGAGGTAACAAATGAAGTAACACAGTCAGTGCAGGAGAGGAGAGAGGTAGAACAAAGGTTAAAACAACTCAAATTTCCTGGTTGTTTACTTGTGGCCCAATCTAAATCTATTGAAGGAAAGAGAAAGCCTCAGTGGGCTTTGGAATAGGCTGTTAAGACATTTGCACATCCTAAATGATCTCTGGATGTGACCAGTGCCTGGAGTAGAGAATGGAGAATTAAAAATAAGCTCCAGTGGGAGCAGAGCACAGAGCTCACCAAGCCATTTTCCATGCAGAGCCCTTCGCTCCCAAAAACAGCAACAGAAGAAAGGCCAGCCCCAAACAAACGCCAGCCCTCACAAGCGATGTTCAAAACAATGCTTGGCGAGGAATGCGAGCTCTGCTCCACGTTCCACACGCCACAGCTGGAGACACGAGCCCAAAAATGCTCCCTGCGTGGACGGATCACTGCAGGGATCAGGGAGCGATGGGTTCCCTGGGGAACGATGGCACGTTGGCAGAGGTGTTGCACAGGAGTGCTTCACCTTTCTGGAGCAGCGAGCGCTGCTGGGGGCTGGGCTCCAGACCTGGCAGGCCAGGAGCTGTCATCTGTTGGGGCAGCATTGATGCAATACTGAAGGTGGCCCAGGGAAAACGGTATTGAGATGAAAGAGCTTGATGGATCACCCAGGAAAAATCGATTTCTTGGGCTTCACTAACAAAAAACCCACAGCTGAGGTTCTTGCTCCTAACATGCTGCTCAGTGTCTCAGTAAATCACAGCACTCACTTTGCTAAACCACGGAATCCGGGAATGGCTTGGGTTGAAGGGACCTTAAAGCCCACCCAGTGCCACCTCTGCCATGGCAGGGACACCTTCCACTGCCCCAGGCTGCTCCAAGCCCCGTCCAACCTGGCCTTGGACTCTTCCAGGAATCCAGGGGCCGCCACAGCTGCTCTGGGCAACCTCAGGGCCTCCCTACCCTCCCAGGGAACAATTCCTGTCCGATATCCCATCCAGCCCTGCTTTCTGTCAGTGTGAAGCCATTCCCCCTTTTCCTGTAACTCCAGACCCTTGTCCAAAGTCTCTCTCTGTCTTTCCTGTGGGATCCCTTCAGGCACTGGAAGGCCACAATTAAGTCACCCCGAAGCTTCTCTTCTCCAGGCTGAACAATCCCAATCTCTCAGCCTTTCTCCATCCCTCTGATCATCCTGGTGCCTCCTCTGGAGTTCCTCCAACAGCTCCGTGTCCTTCCCGTGCTGGGTGCCCCTCACAGCACCCAGGGGAGCCAGGTAGAGCTCCCTTCTCTGTGTCAGCCTGTTCAGAATTCCTCTTTTTCACCAAACCCCACAGTGCTGTGTCATCTCCCAGCGCTGAGAAGCCCCCAGTACAATTTACATCGAGACTTGAGCTGGTTGTGGCGATCCCAGCTCATCCCTGAGCTTGAGTTCCCTGTGCCTGGTGTCACTCAGGCCCAGGAACACCCTCGGAGCAGCAAATCCCATCTGTCCAGAGGCGGCTTCGCAGAATGATCCTGCAGTGCCTCACTTACAAGGCTAATTTGTTTCTAAATATGGGGGTTTTTTATTTTTTTTATTAGAATCAGCTCAAGGGTTTGCCTGGTCTCAGTGCTGTTTAATGGGGATTAGTTTGAAGTGAAAATGTGTTTTCCATTTGTCGGAGAAAGACACAACAGGGAGCAGAGCCCTGGAGATTATTGAGAGCTTTGGGTGGTTCTGGGAGGCCAAAGGCCAAGCGACTCCAGCTTTCAGTGGAGTGTAATAATCCCCTGGAAAAGCACGGCCTGGGGTGTCTCATTGTGCAATTATGGGATGGAAATTGCAGTGCGTGGCTGACCTGGGGATTATTGGCTGGGTGTCATTCGTGCAGCCAGGCCGGGACCAGGAACAGCCGCGGAAGGCTCTGCACTGCCGTTCTCCTGCTCCCGTGGGATGCAGGGCCCCTCGCTCCCCCTGACAGGAGCTTAACTCCAGAGCAGCAAATCGTGGAGCTGATTCCCTGATTCCTGGAGAACGAGCCACTCGTTTCGCCCACCTCAGGCCATTTATACAGTTAATTAATGGCACACGGAATCAAGGAGGTTACACTGCCCGGTGTTTGTCTACTCGGTCATGTCTGGGATCTATGGGAGGTTCAAATCTTCGTATTAATTAAATGATTTGCCAACAGAGGAATTCGCTGCCTTGTTTCAGTTTATTTTATTTATTCTCTTCACTGGTTGCTGAACCTTTTCCTTGCCTTCAGGGCACTGCTCTGTGCTGTGGCTGAGGCACAGGAAGGATGCTGAGCGGCCCAGGGCTTCTGCCTGCAAACATTTCTAAATTCACACACACTGTGAGAGACAAACACGAATTTTTCAGGAGAACCTTCCCACCACCACCACTGTGTAACACCTCAGCATCCTGAAAGGAAGGATTTGGATCTGCTGGGGATGCAGCATCCCTGTGATCCTCAATCATCCCTCGGAAGTTTGCAGCTGGAGACCCAGCCTTCTTTATCCACGGGCTGAGGGACACAAGAATATTATTCCTATTGTTTCTTTCCTTGATCCCAGCTCTTTGCTGGCTGCATTTCTTGGGACAGGTTTGAATGCTGCTGGTGACCTTGTGGAAACACCGTCTTCATTATGAAAAGCAGGTCAGAAATCCCCCTGGGCACAGTGAAATGCCTCACCTGCAATTCCTCAAATAGTTTCCACTGCTGTTAATTCCTTTAGGTGTACGAGGCCTCGCACATGGCTGTTCCCTAAATAGATATCACCTGGACGGAGCTGGATAAGAACATTTTGGCACCAAATAGCCTGGATACAGAACACCTAGAAGTATTATTTGTGGGTTTATCAACACCCCAAGTGATTTCCTGGGATAGCTGCTCCAGAGGGAGCAAACCCAGCTCCGAACAGGAAACGGAACGTTCCCAAACTTCACTGGTGGTGGAGGTCGGGCTTTGGCTCAGCTCGTTGCAGAGACAGATGTTGAATTCCCATGAAGAGTTGTATTTTGGGAAAATTTAACAGGTTTTGGGATCTGTGGTTTTGGCCTAGCTCAGTCTTTAATCAAAAACGACATACCTGGGCAAGAGCCCCCAAACCTCTCGGAAATGTGCACAAAATGAGATGGGCAGGAGCTGCTCCAGTCGCCACGGGAAAGCTCAGGTCACATTCATTCCCAGCACACAGGTGAATAATCTCCTCCAGTTCACAAGAAAACCGTTTTCCCCACTCCCATGCCAGTTTTTACAGCTCTTGTAGGTGTGTTTTGTTCTGATAAGGAAAGCAGTTGGATCGGGATTGTCGGGACAAGTTTTGAGTTCCCAAGAAAAATTAAAATCAGCACTTTCCCAGTTTGTCAGTCACGGCCTCTGCTAAAGCACGAGTTGCTATAAATTACACGTTATAAATATTCCCTTCAGACAATATTTTGCGTAGTTTTTAATTACTTTTATTAGAAATGCAGTGACTAAAATGATGCTAAATTTAGAAAACAGCTTCTTCAAGAAATTCTTGCACATTCATCCAGTGACAGCAGTTTGGGGTTTCGTATCCTCCTCCTAAAGGTCTGAAGAAGTCCCAAGGTACCCTTTTTGTGAAACATGTGGGTATCAAGCCTGGCCTGGGGACAAACTGTGTCAGCTATCCCTGGAAAATGTGGTCTCGTGGTCTCACGTGGCTTTATGTGGTCTCACCTACTGGAGTTTTCTCCTGGGAAAGCTGCCTGAACTCCTTGCACAGAGCCAGGAATTCCCTAAGGAAAACAGCACCAAAAGGGGACTGTTGAAAGAAAAAAAAAACCCAACTTGTGAAGAGGTGGCAGCCCGGCCACAGGAAAGCTGCTGGGCTGTGCTATTTACTTGTTTAATGAAAATAAACCCTTTAGATAACAGCCAATTTACAAGATCTCATTACAGGCACAACTAAAAAAAATCTGATTATGGTGCCGTGTTATGCAAACAGCATTTATGAATACTTATAAAAAGGAATTTGGCTACTAAATGTAACCTCTTCACGGCAGGTAAATATAATTTGCATTTTTATATGTGGGTGAGCAGCAGGGTTGGCCGCAGTCGTGTGAAACCTGGAGCTGACCCCGGGCTCCAGGCCTCCTTTTTCAGCTCTGTACGGGAAAGGAATTTACTAAAATATAACATTTTCCACCCACTGGGTATGCCAAAGAATTAGAAAAATTAAAATAAGGCAGATGAAAGGGAAAGGAAACATCTCAACGGCTGTTTGTAAAGAGGTGAGAGTATTTAGCATTTAGCAGGAAAAACTTCCTTAAACTATTCCTTAGGCTGCAAAAGACTGCAGAGAGGAATGAGAGAGGTCTCGTCTCTCAGGACATTTGGAAGTTTAACCAAAGCCTCAGAAAGTGCAGCCCAGAGCCCAGGGCAGCAGCAAGGGGAGCTCTCCTGGGCTCTCGGTGGGCTTCCGAGCTCTTCTTGTCTTCACTGATGGACGAGCAATTCTCTTTTTTTGCAGCTGAAACGATGAACGGGGAGAAGGAGTTTCCTGCGGAGTGAAATCTTCCTTCCAAGGTGAGGAATCCATCGGAGACAAATACCCACGTCACATTCCAGAGCTTCTCTCCTTGTTGTGCTTGGCCTGGGGCTTCCTTTGCCCAACGCTGCCCTTGGGCCAGCCCCGGACAGAACCAGCCTGTTCTGTCTAATAAAATTTTATTGTGTTGCTTTTCAAAATAACAGTTCCTAGCCCGGCACTTTGAAAGCCAGGAAGGCACTCAGGCAGGAAAACACAGGCCTACAACTCATTAAGGCTACTGGAAGAGTTGCATAAAAGGATCTGACAATGCAGCACAGTTTGCTGTATTCCAGTTTCATTCCATTAATTGTTCTTTTCTTTTTGTTTAATGAAGAACTATCACCCCAAAACAGACCTTTTCCGTAAGAAAGCACAAAGATTAAATTGGAAATAAAAAAATCATTAAGTCTTATTATCTGTAGAGTCATGCTGGCGTTTTTTGTTTGTTTGTTTTTTCCCAATGACTTTCTAAAATTCTTTTTCCTGTCTGTTGTGCTCTCCTAAATCCCAGGAACGAAGAAGGATAAATGCAAGATCCCATGGAACACTGGGACCTGCAGGACCAGAAGGATCTGACGATCCCAGAGATGCTGGGATACAACAGGAGTGTTTTCCAAGCTTCTTCCTTCACTTAAATACAACAAAAAGCCACCACGTCTTTTTTCTGATCTCTCTCTCTCTCACAGCCTTAAAAACCCAAGGAGAGAACTGGTGGGAATGGGGGAGGATCGTTCTAAGGTGACGGCAAACAAAGTGTTTAGTATGAAAAAAAGGAGGAGTTGTGGATGTCCATTTAATTTGCTCCATTTGCAGCGAGATCAGCCCATCCTGGCTCTGCTGCATCCCAAAACCATGGAAGCTGAGGTCTGAAACTGTTTTTCCTGCCCTGATGGACGAGTGGGGAGGATCCCAGAGCGTCCTTGGCTGTGCACGAGTCGATGAGGCACAAGCCACCCACACAATGCACGGAGCAGCTCCAGCCCCTGCAGGCCCCTTCCC